>CAMOHE010054105.1:166424-181052 GCA_946598075.1 Artocarpus hirsutus | reverse complement strand
ATTTAAATATTTTTAATGTTCTTTTATTTGCTTAATTATTATAATAGTTTATTTTAATTCCTTAAATTATTCTATTCAAACGATTTAAAATTTCTTCAAATTTACTTATAAATTAAATTCTAAAACCCTGTTTTTAACTAAATCTTTATTTAATTAACTTAATTAAACCACCACGTCACCTCCCGTACTCCGGGACGTGACAAAGCAGCAAAATTTGCAGTCCATCACTTTAACAAAGACATGGTAGGATTGTTGTTTTAGTCACTAGATAGTCTTTTTTAAGTGAGTACTTATTAGTTCGATGTGTACAATGGGTTTCAGGAACGAAAACTCGAGCTTAGAAGATGGGAAAATATGTTCTAGCGTGGATTTCTACGTGACATTGCTGGCATCGGACGAGAATTACTGCGAAGCACGTGTTCGGGTTAGAAGAAACACCGTTGGCAAAGAAAAAAAATTCAATCCCGAAGTGATATTCATTAGGCTCGCATACCTTAACCCTGAGCTCTTATTATTTCAAGACTAGGGTTTTGTTGTCTTAGGACTTTCTTTGGCAAAGTAAACACCAGGCTATGCAAGTTTAGGTGTTGGGTTTTTTTGTAGACTATGCTTTGTATTTTCTTTGTCTTTTGTTGCTTTAAAATAAAACTACACCATGGTTCATGTTTCTTAGAATTAATGGAGTTTTATCAAGATGGTTCTGTTTATTTTTAGGTTTATGACGTAAACATTTCTTGGGATCCTATTCTTTTTTTACCCATGCTTTTTGAAGTTTTGAGCGAGTGAAGACATTGTTGTTGCTCTTCAACTCAAGTCATAGATGTAAGTGTATATATGTGAGTGGATATATATTAACATAGTCCTTCCACCGGGCCTATTAAACTATTTTGTAGAACAGGAACTTCCCAGGAAATCACATGGACTTGTCCTCCAATTCATCATTGTAGTGATAGAATTCAAACGAGAAACATTATACACTGTTGGGAAAACAGGACCAACAATGAGCTCCACTTGGCATATTAAAGAGATTTTGGATTAATAAAATTTCATCTGTATTGAGCAAAGTTGCATCTGACCCCGGAGATTAGAGACATGCTAGGAACACCTAAAAAAGAAAAAAAATATGAATATATATATATACACATATATATATGTATATATATAAATGAGTCGGTAGAGTGCTTTTTGGATACTTAACACGCACGGTTGATATGTAAATCAAGCTGAAAATGTTGACTAATCCAAAATCTGTGGCAGATATAGAGTAGGCATCAAGAAACCTTTTGGCCATTAATCTTAAATTGGAGTGGTTGGTGCAGAGACAAAAGAAAATGATGTTTTCTTTTTGAAAAAAATGTCGTGAGGCCCAATATCAACCACATGGTTTTGTCACGTATTTAATGATGAGAGATTTTGATATGCTTCATGTGTTGTCTTGGCAATTTTTCATGGCCTACCACATAAATAAAACAAAGTATGGTGCCCTCTTATAATTTATTTGAGAGCTAAACAATGTACATTTTCCTTCTAATTAAAACTATATACAGACCATTTGGACTAAAAATTAATGGAATGAGACCACAAGGATGATCAAAACTTGGATTTATACATACATACATACATATATATATGTATATGTTCATTTAGAAGACACAAAAAATCAGAATGTTGGGTTTCATTATCAACTTGAATTAGACAATTCATACAATGTATTGTGACAAGAACAAGTCAGAAATTAGAAATTCTTTGTTTATGATCCCAATTTAAATGGTAATAGGTTGATGGAAGCACATAACAAATTTAAGCTAAAATATAATGACTTTCTACTATGTCCGACCTTAAAGATTAACTCAAGAGTACTGACTACTATGAAATGAAAGACAGTTGTAGAAAGACTTTGGCAAATGATCAGTTTTTGGCTTTAATTCAGTTAACTTGGATTGGATATATTTCAGGTCACACTCATTGAAGAACAGTGGATACCTTTAATTTTATAGACAAATAACTGAATCTTATCAAAGTAAGACAATGGTAAGTGGCAGTTATAATGTAGATTGACCAAGTTTGGTGACTTCTAATGTCCTCCTAAATACCCAACATCCTACAATATTGACAGTTTCTATTCATGCACCTTCGGCTGATTTGTTTTATTTTAAGCAAACACTAGTCAGAAATCTGAGCTAACAAATTTTGTTTTGATGCTGATTTTTATGCTACATATGTGCTTCATCCCTATGCTATGTGTTATGAAAATAATGCGATAGAAGAAAGAACAAGAACACACATAAATTTACGTAGAAACCCAAAACCGGCCAAATTGAATTCGGGTCATTATACTCTAATACTATGCATATACATGACTAAGTTAAAGACTATGTAACTGTCTTGGATATATTTTTTTTGGAACAGACCAACAAGTTTGATTTAATCTTTCTAAAGTGTTATGAAATTTATATGGTAAAGAAAAATTGACAGAGGCTTGATAATAGTACAATTGGATTGGTGAAAAAAAGAACATGTTAATTTGGAGATAAAGCATGTATTTGCTTAAACTTATTTAGTGAATTCTATAGAATGAATGCATGATTCGGAACCACAAAGATCAATTGTGAGTATGATTGAATCTTGGGATCACAAAAATGAAACAATGTACTCATGAACATTAAAATTTCTAGCATTGGTATAATGAATTGTGGCAGAGAAACAATACATTTGCAAACATTAAAGGTTGAAATTATAAAATAAAACAATATACTTATAACCAGCATTGGTGAATTAGACCCCAACAGCATAGAACAATAATAATGATAATAAAAACTTTATAGCAAGTTTCAATCTGTGTCCTTTTTCTAATTCGAAATTTCATCACATTCATGAGTTTCTAATTTCCCCTCATTGTTCTAGAACAATTGAATATGCATTTCAATCTAGCTATCAAACATTTGTCCTGCTGGTATCATGCTTCAAGTGTACCCCAAACAAACACCCACTACAAAAAAAACTACATTTAACGACATATTATTTACGACATGTAGTTTTTGAATGTCGTTAAAAAGTATATACAACGACATCTCCAACAAACATGTCATTAACGATATTTGAAACAACAATTGACGACATCTATATAGATGCCGTATTAAATGTCTCATTTTAACGACAATAGTTTAGTGTCATTAAATTATTTAACGACAAGTAGAAGATGTCGTCAAAGCCTTAAAGATTCTACGATACCCCTTATAGACGACATTGGTCAAGATGTCATATATAAGGAGTGTCGTAGATCTTTAAGGTTTTGACGACATCTCGTACTTGTCGTTAAATAATTTAACGACACTAAACTATTGTCATTAAAAGGAGACCTTTAATACGGCGTCTATATAGATATCGTCAATTATTGTTTCAAATGTCGTTAACGGCATGTTTGTTAGAGAAGTCGTTGTATGTACTTTTCAACGACATTTAAAAACTACAAGTCATAAATAACATGTCATTAAATGTAGTTTTTCTTGTAGTGACCGTTTGGTCAAAAGAACTTTTATAAATACTTAGAATATGAAAAGAAATAAGAATGCTATGATCGAGTGGAATATTCTTGTTCATAGATAGCCTAAACTTTCCTGAAACATTTAGGACTGTATCGGTTCAAATAGCGTTTCTATGCCCACGTGAACTGGTCAAGAAGGGAACCAATAAATGATTCAGCTAAAAAGTGGCTAAAATAGGGAGCTTGTACATATATAGTGAATACAGACCATGTTTTGGATAATTGCTGGGCTACTATACAAGCAAAAAATGGCTAATTGGCTGGTTCTCACTAAAAATCAAAAGTCACTCAAATAGCCCAAGTCCAAATTCAATGCTTCTATGTGAATGAGTAAGTGAATCATCATGTCCTATTTTGTGATACAGCCCTTTAGCGTCAAGGACATGTCTAGCACAAAAAGAGGGCAATGCTTTATCAGTTGAGGCATGTTGTCGATAAAAAAGATATATATACACACACAAATATATATCTCCAGTTGCACCACTCTTTATTTTGGTGACAATGTGTGGTAGGGAGAGATGTCCCTTGACTCATTAGGCAAAACTATGTGGATCTTTTGCAAGACCTTCACCTGATATGTTTCTCAACATTCTTCAAATGAGCTCTCTCACAAATCACAATCCCACTAATTTTTTGAAGGTTTGAAGTCTCTCACTATATATACATAGTGCTGATAATGGCCAACTCAAACCAAAGTCTAGTGCTCAATCACTAAACATCTCTTTTCCATCATTTGACCAATCTTTTAGTTGATTCTGAAAATCTCCCCTTTTTTTTTTCAAACCTTAAGATGGGAATCCGATTGAAGGGAATAACTCAGGCCAAACATAAGCTACAGAGAACTCTTGCAGCAAAATATGGAACACTAGTCTCATCTGCAAGTAGTCCTCATGATGTTCCTAAAGGCCACTTTGCTGTTTATGTTGGAGAAGTCCAGAAGAAGAGGTTTGTCATTCCAATATCTTACTTGAACCATCCTTTGTTCCAAGACTTGTTGAACCGAGCCGAGGAAGAATTTGGGTTCGAACATCCGACAGGAGGCCTCTCTATTCCTTGCAGTGAGGACTATTTCATCAGTTTAACTTCATCTCTAAGTTGTTCATAAGATATTGGGACGTGCTATAGAGACAGACAAAGATAACTATTTGGCCCTATTGTTGGGTCTTTCTTAACTTGTATCTTCCTCTCACTTTGTCAAACAAAGCAAGAATTGAGACAGAGAAAAGAAAGCGATCTCTTCAATTCAGTATTATATATTCGAGCTATTGTCAATACCATCCCATGAGAAGCTTTGTAAGGTTAATGAAAAATTCTTTTACAATAGATTCCAAGGAGTTTTCTCTGTTGCACACAATTATATTGTACTTCTAGTACTTGTTGCAATGTGTATAGTTTATTCTGTCTCCAGCATTTAAAAACAATATAATATCACTCCTCAACAATATTGGGTCTCTAGTTTGTGTAGCAATAAATAGATATATATATATATATATATATATATATATTATCAGAGAAGATAAATATGAAATATTTAAGTCAAAATCTTTTGTTGAATGGAATTACCTATTTGGTTCAGATTTGAACTCCGGCTCAAACCGTTTTGCTACAATATTTGTCTTCTCATAAAATTTTAAATTTTTATTCAAATTTTTTGATAATCAATTGGGCAAAGGCTCTTCAAATTCTAATTCATTCTATATGGTATGATGAGCTGTGTATCAGTTACCTTGGTGGCTATACGCTCTCATCATTTTTTTCAACAAAAATGGCAAATATGTCATACTACTATTGTTATGGACTTGGATTGTTCATCCATTTCGTTGTTGTAAATAGTATATAACTCAATTATATTATGCCAAGTAATTCAAAAATTTAATTCAAAAATTTTTTTTACAAACTTTCTTATGCTTTAATAGTTGATCTAGTTATAACATGGCATAATATAGTTTCGTTGAAAATTATTTAAAACATCAAAAATTAAATAGGTGATCTGAATTTGTTATTTTACCATTGATTTTTTAACTAAACTAAAAATCAGCCTAACTATTGTAAGAAAAGTACAAATCTTTGAATGTACTTGCCCACTTTTTGATGAAACTATACCTTGCTCACTTATTTGATTGTCAACTATTTATTAAAACTTTATATTAATAACTGTTTAAGTTTCAGATGGATGAAGCCAAAAAAAAAATTCCTGAAGCGAGTATACTATAATATCGTCAACAAAAAATAATATAGCATTTAGAAAGTATGGTTTAAACCAATTTTAGTTAAAAACACAACATCATATTATCGCAACCAAAAATTTTGTTAAAACTGAAACTAAGAGTACCAACACTATATATATTAAAGGAGATATAGAAAACTTTAAAAAAAAATATGGAACATAATTTCAGGAGGGATGAAATATAATTTTAAGGGGACGAAATTTACTTTTTTAAAAAATTATATTTAATATTAAAAAAAACTTTAAGGGAACGCCGCCTACTCTTGTCCTTTATAACTACGCTAATAGATATAAATAGTTATCATTGTTGCTGTGAGTTCTGAATGTAAGTTATAACTCATTAAACTGCCGTCTCCTGAATTTGAGGCCAAAACCTAGAACTCTTGAAATTCGATCCTGATTACAGAGTGATTACAGAGTGTGTACATCGTCATTTCTTCTGTTGCAAGCCATTATAATTGCGTCAGTGAAATCTACTTTGTTTTTCGTGATTGGTCCTTATCATTTTTAATTTTGTTGGGGGTGTGCATATATATATATGTATGGTTTGTACAAAATGATTGAGCCTCATGTTAAATTTTACAAAAAACCAAATCTAATATATAGTTTCGATGAACCCTTTTAAATTTAAACACGTCAATAACTTACATGCACTTCTCTATGTGATCTTACAAATTGGTCCAAGTGTAGAGGAAATCTCTAGAATCTCTAAAATACAGTTTTTTTTTTCTAATTTCAAATTTAGTTCCTTCTGCAAGATTATCAGTTAGTAGTGAAAATAAAAAAGTTGGAAATTTTAAACTAGATTGTTTAATTGGTTCTGCTTTGCCGCTTTTGCAGCCTCACATGTGCCCAATTGGCTGTTTGCGGCTTTTACTGTGCTTCTGAACGAATTGTAAATGAATGAAAATGAATATATATCATGATAGCCCACATGCAATGTGCACAAACTTTGTGCATGTGTACAAACTTTGTGACTTTACCAGTCCCCCACAAACGACCTTTTTAGATTTAACAGTTAAGAAAATAGATTTTGTATTTTATATACTTTATATTTTATATTAATATTTGAAACCCACGTACAGGCCAGTGGCTCTAATTTCATCCATGTTCTTTTTGTTATTCCCAATGTTAAACGTATAAGAGCATCCCTTGGCCAGTTGAGAGAGTGAAGACACACACACACACATATATGTGCGTGTAATAATTTAGACAGAAAATGTGTGTACATATATATATATATATTTATGTATGTCTATATATATACACACACATATGATCAGTCATCAGATCTCAGAAGAGGTTATTATTAGTTCTGTATGTGAAAAACCATGGGCGATATTACACTTAATAATATGCATGTGTACTATAGATCCTTTGAGCAAGTTGTGATGCCGATACCAGAAAAAACCTACAAAATCTATGTAATGCCTTGTCAGGACAAAGTACAGGTTGATTATGTTATGTTTGGCATATAGTGGTTTAAATTATTGTTTAAAACAGTAAATATTGTAGTATATGAAAATTTTATTCTGTAGTTATTTTTTTATTTTTTACTATAACATATAAAAGCTTTACTATGTTTCTAACTGAAAATTTGGTTAAAATCAAGGAATGCCAAACATCACACAAAAGGTACTACACCATTCCTATGTATATTTCTACAATCAAACACTGAATCGTACCATCAAAAGATGAAAAAAGGAAGGTATATAAATCATTTTGAAGCAGAGAACATTATTTAGTCTGATTTTTTCTCTGTCCCATTCGTTGTGGGAACTTATTCTTTTCTTTTCTTTTCTTTTCTCTTTTATCAGATACGTGGAGATAGAAGAGAAAGGGAAAAAAAACAGAAAACTAAACATCAACAGATTAACCAAAAGTGCTGCTATTATACATGATTAAATAATGAATGGTGATAACTGATTGTTCCAAATTAGAAAGGTTATAATAATATGATAAAATAGTTGAAAGGTTATGAAAGGTAAATAAAGTGAGAATATATATACATATACATATACATATATATATATACACACACACTATAAATCAGTAGCCATGCATGCAAACGACAGTCACCGATTTTAAGCCAATTATATGCATGCTCAATAATTTAAAAGCCACATGTTTTGACTTCCTGACGCTTATATAATCGTCACCTTTGCCAAAGTATATACATACGTGCTGTCAGTCATCTGGGTATAATATTATATTTATAGATATTTATCTATATATATCGGTGTCAGACACACATGCATGCAGTGGTACTGCATGTGCAGTGTGTGTGTCAAGTAAGAGGGAGAAAGAGACTAACAAAAATATATTCGGGTGGTTTGGGAAGGTACGAGTGCTAGAATCAGCAACAAGAAGCCAATATCTAAACTTTCATGTCATTATATCATAACATGAAAGGAAAAAATAAATAAAATTTTATTATATTGATAAATTCTTTTGGTTTTTACCTTTTCTAGATAAGTTATATATACTAGTCATTAAGTAACGCACGTCATGAAGAAAATGTATAGTAGCAGTCATAATTATGAATATTACTCAAGTGTAAGCAAAAAGTGTAAATCTAAATTAATTATAATGATATGCCCATTGTATTAAGAAAAAAAATATCTGGTTCTCATCACTCAAGTTGGATATGCAATTACACTACAATCCAACAAAATCCACCATAAATTAAATTCCATATATTTGCCAACGTAGATATAATATATAAATACATGAAGGTTCTTTACTAAGATTTCTAAGCTAATACAAATATAGCTTGAAAGTGTGTGGTTTTATAATACTATAATAGGACCATAGAAAATGTTCATGCCAAGCAAATTATTCACTGGCGGTCGTCGTCGGCAAAGCACCAGTACCACCGCCAATCACAAGCTAATCATGATCATCATGTCGTCCCAACAGGCCATTTTGCGGTGTAGGTCGGCGAAGTTTGCCGAGAGGAAGCGGTTTGTGGTTCCTATCTTGTACTTGAGGCATCCTTTGTTCCAAGAATTGTTGTTCAAGGCTGCTGAAGAGTTTGGTTTTGATCATCAAGTGGGTGCTATTACCATCCCTTGCGCTGAAAAGGATTTCATCAATCTTACTTCTTATTTAAATTCTTCAATTTATCTTGCCTAGCTTAGTTTGTTCATCATGACTAGTAATTAAATTAATTACTTATTAGCTATTGTCTTAGGAATATTTGTTTTCGTTTCACTTAGTTTATGTAAAATTAAAAGGAGCTAGCTTGCTAAGCAATTGCATTGAAATATTTGTATTCATTTTGATTTGTATGAAAATTCATTTACTTTTTATTGGGTATTTGGATCTTCATCAAAATCAAGAAAATTATAAATTGCCATAGACTAAATATATGCACATATAACATTATATAAGCACACTCTTATTGCAAGAATTTGGAATTCATTACTACATGTCTCTTTCCCCAGTAGTATCTCTGGTTTTGGGGAGTGTCAGAACATTATAAAGGAATCTTTAAAATAGGATGGAAAAAAGGAGACTGAAAATTCTCTTTCATTTGAAAATCAAACGAAGGTCTATCCTATTAAAAAAAAAAAGGAGTACACTTCTCTGCAAGCCTGGATGATAATTTTAGCCCCCGGTTGACAACAAACTCATTTTTCTATGGCTTACATAAAAGATTAAAAAAAGTACATATAATATACCGATAAAAACATATTTAGGAACACAGTTAAACTGTAATTTTGTGGTTTTTTTTACATGTTATAGTATTTTTATTCTAATTTGCGTCTAATATTTCATGATTTATGTATTATAATTTTTCCTCTTTGGGAATGTAGTTTACTTTATATTAACTAACTACACCCCAATGAGAGAACTAGAAAAGTAAAACTCAAAATATAAGATTTAAAAACAAAATCCATGCTGATCATGCCAAGTGGGGACCAAATCTAAGACTAACTAATAGGAAGTGTGGTGCTTAGGATTTGGAGACCCAAAATACCACGGATCCAAGCTGTAGACATATCTGTTTATCACAGAAATAAAAGCTGCATCTATATTATCATCTTTTGGGCCATAAACAGTCTGAAAAGGAACATTACAAATTGAAGAGATAAGACTTTTGGTGCAGGGAAAAAAATAGAGAGAGAAGATAAGACCTTTTGTGGGTCATTTGTTGCATCAGAAATTTTTTTTTATTTTCATAAAAATTGAAAAGATAATAAAAAGTGGCAAGCACCTTACACAAATACCAAGGGCTCACGCTCCATTCCACCAAATTCTGTAAGGCTGTAACACATGTTAAAGGAATGGATGAAATAATAATTGCAAATTAAACAAAGCAAAAGAAAGGGCGACCCAAAAAAAAAGGGAAAATTATCAAATATTTGCTTATATTTTCTCGTTTTTATATAAAATTATACTCATATATTTTGGAAATTATAGAAAAAATTTAAGTTTAATATTTTATTGTTATTTCTCTCCTTAACTAGTTAAGTTATAGAGATTGTGATTTTTTTTCCTTAGGAAACACTCTGTAATTAAACATCATTAAAGATGGAGATAAAAACAAAGCATTTCTACTCCAACAAAAAGAAAAAAACCTTAAGCAGCATCAATTAAACAACCTGCGTTGCAAACAAAAAAATTACTTAAACAATAATGCATAATGTTAAATTAGAGATGGTTTGATATGAATAAATTAAGAAAGCTACACAATTTGTTCTCAATCTTGCCAATTAGAGAAAAAATTCAAATTTAAAAGAACTTTTCATAATTCTTAATCATAACGAAGTTTTTAATAATTTTCTGATCAAGAAATAATGATGTAACGAAAGCACAACAATAAAATAAAATTTATTTATTCTAAAGAAATCATCACGTTGTTGCATCTAATGGATACAATTTTTGCTAAATTATGGCCAGATTTAATCTCTATTCAGACATTCAATTTCAGCGTACTAAAAAAATGTCTTCTTCAAATTCGTTGGTTTTTTTAGTATTTCTGCACCTTACATAGTCCATAACTTAAAATTGGATCGAACCCGAACCCGAGAGGCTAGCCTCACCCACCTCTCTCGACCACTAGGCTAGCCCACTGGCGCCAAATTCATTGGTTAAACAATCTGGAAAATGATGCTTCATGGTTAAGTTTCAGGGCCAATTGAGCTTTGCATACGATAAGAGCTCGAGTTTCAAGACTACCGTCCTTCCCGATCAATATAACCATAACAGTTCTGCAGACCTATACACTTCAACTCAATGCCTTTTTCTCATATATTATGCCCCATCTTTCTTTCTTTTTTTAATAAAAAATGTTTAGCAAATCAGATTACTTGGTCGGGTAGATATTTCAGTTGCTCTCCACAATTTTTTCTGTGTACGGCCTCGTGTTTGCATGCATTAAAAATTAGGGAATGCATTGACACAGAGCATGGGTTTTCTTTAATAATTCAATCCAAACTCCAAGGCATAAGGGGTCACTGCTTTTCCATTAGTTAGTTGGTTTTTTAATTCTTTTTCATTTCATTTTACTATTTTTTTTGGAGTCTGAAAAGCCATTAGTTGGGTCATGAAATAGAGAGAGAGAGAGAGAGAGGACCCCTTTCCCCATTAGTTGATTTCAATATTATTATTATTTTGGGCCTCAAGGGCCCTTAGTTGGGTGATGAAATTGGCAGGGGAGAGAGAGAGTCGTTGTGCTTAATGAGCAGAACCATGTGACCTTGATTTAAAGTGGGTCCCACAAAGCTTACCTGGATGTCAGTCTTCTGACCTCACATCCCACCTGGCGGTACTTGCAAATTGTATATTCACATAGCAAGTCCCCCTCTTTTATAAAGACACCACCCCCAATAAAACTCGTAACTGCAACACTTCCTCAAAAGTCAGATTGCAATTGCAATTTACAATTTTCCCACCATATTCAAAAAACCCACTTTCAGAATCAAATTTAGACCTTTTCTTAAAATGGGTATTCGCTTGCCATCAACTATTCAGAATTTCAAGCAAGTTCTTAAGCTTCAATCTCTCCCATCTAGACACCATTCCGATGTCCCAAAAGGCCACGTTGCGGTTTACGTTGGAGAATATCAAAAGAAGAGATTTGTGGTTCCAATATCTTACTTGAACCACCCTTCTTTTAGGGAGCTGCTCAAGAGGGCTGAGGAAGAGTTTGGTTTCAACCACCCAATGGGCGGTTTGACCATCCCATGCAGAGAAGACACCTTTATTCATCTCACTTCTCAGTTGAGTATTATTGCTTCATGAAGATGATGATGAAGAGCACTAGAGAGTGCATTGCCTTTAAAGCAATCCTCTTTTTTTATTTTATTATTATTTTTCCTTGTTCTTTGTACTAGTATAGAAGATTAGAGAGTTTATAGGAAATCCATGTACTATAGAGCTTGCCTCTCGTAATTATTTTCAGGCAAGGAAATTATGGGAAATGAATTCCTCCCTTTTTAAATCCTCAAAATAATTCTGGCTTATCACTTTCTTATTCTTGCTTGTGATTCCATGATTCATGTTAATTACAATTTACACCTGTATAAGCAAATATGAACCAATTAGATTGGCCTTTTCAGAAGAATTGAGAACTATATATTATGGTATCAGTACAAGATACTAAGTTCGAACTCTACAATTGCAATCTACAAATACATGTCACATGTTGAGCCTTAACTCAAATTTTAACTTTGCTTTGTTTAGTTTTGGAACTCTACTTTTAGAAACTATATTCACTTAAGAATAACTGTCTCGGCTTTCATTTTTATTTAAAATCACGCTTAACAAAATATGATCATAAATACATATGCTATTGAAAAGAAAGTTTCATATTAAGATTGTACTTGTATAATAAAACTGGGAAAGCAATAGTTTTGTAGAATAGAAAGATACCGATTAGTTGTCTCACTCTCAGTAAAGGGCAACATCATTCAGGTTCAGGTCAGGTTGGTCTAAGATAATTTTAGTCCTTGTACAGTATACCACTGTACCTGAAAGTTGAGATGAGAGAGGGAGAATTTTGCGGAAGAAAACGGCGATTTTCTTGCTTACTCATACGTCAAATCGAGACCCAATGTGGGCTACGGATCCAACTCATAGGCTTGGGAAAAGCACCCAAAAAACACAAACGTTTTATCAGTCAGCTCTCTCGACACACTCCCCATTTATTGTTCTGACAGTGACAGGATATATTGGTGAGCTATCTCCTTGCTTCAGCGTAAAATAAAAAAAATAAAAAAAATAAAAATAGCAACCCACAGAATATTACTTAGCCCATGTCTTCTGGTTTGGATGATAGACAGTTGTATTCAGTCTGTTCGTTAAGAAGAATTCCATGATAGATATGAAAAAATACGTTAGTGAAAGAATGGTATAACACAAGTCTTGGAGTTGTTTCAAACTCAATTCTTAAACGATCTTTAATAGTCAGAGTTTTGTTAAGTCTATTAAGTTGTCGTGGTTTTTTTTAATTGTTTGATAAAATTGGTTAAAATTAACTTTTTAATTAGAGAATAATATAAAGCTCCTACATGTTAGAGACTCTAATATAGATATAATAGAATCTGTTGTAGATTGTTACAAACTCAAAAGAAAAAAAACGGTTATAGAGTTAGTTAGGAGAATTAATAAGCTAAATGATACACAGATTTGTTGTAACTAATACGAGTATAAATACATATTGGAATGACTCAGAAGAACAATCTCTTTGAGAGTTCATTTTCTCACTTCCTCTCTACAATACTTTCTTTCACTTTCTAATCTGCCAAACACAGATTTTCTTTCTTGGTATCAGAGCAATTTTGTTGAAATTTTTTGGTGATTTCTCGAGCAAATTAGAGAATCTATTATAGATTATAACAAATAACAAATTGTAAGAAGCTAAAAAAAATAGCAATTGTAGAGTTAGTTAGTAGAATTAACAAGCTGAGTGATACACAGACTTGTTGTAACTAGTACAAGTATAAATACACATTGGAATAACTCAAGAGAACTATCTCTCTAAAAGTTCATTTTCTTACTTCCTCCTACAACACTTTCCTCTACTTTTTAATCTGTCAAACAGACATTTTCTTTCTTCATATATAAAGCTCTTACATGTTACAGTGTTTTAAACCAAAAAATTGATTCTCATCGACTTTACTAAATACCCTATTTGTCTTACTTTTTCCCACCCCACAAAAGAAATTTCCTTTCATTTATTATCATGTTTCAAATTTCATGAGAGATATATACAGGATAAATAATTGGATAGTCTTGGTTTTCTATCTTGCAATCTCTGCAATGAACCTTTTGATTTCCATGGTCGGAGCCCGTATCGCCTTCATATTGCGTTTGTTTCTTTGCATAAACATCGTCACATGGATCTGTTTGCTTTTTTGATAATGTGATTGACTCTGTTTTAAAAGCAGCCTCGGGTCTTTACGTGCATAATTTTGTTGGATGTGACGGAATGGAACCCATGGGTAGTCAGGTTTTCGTACGGATATGTACTCTGTTGTTTGCTAAAAGGACGAGATTTTTTGGTTCTCAGCCCTCAAGTGGGCATCTCTATTATTGTTAGTTCTAACCTCTAGGCAGTCATCAATGTTGTTAACTAATTGGCCACATGGGAAAGGAGTTTAAAGCAAAAAAAAAAATGTTAGTTGAAATTTATAACACTACCGTCTATAAAATTTAAATGGTTACAATATAAACTAAAACATTTTTTGTTCAAACTTATTTTCCACACAAGCTTTCAGCAATATCACTTTTTCTTCCCAAATTACACCAAATGGAGATTCGTATTTGACATGGATTCCTTCCACAAATAGAGAGAGAATTCCTTGGTGTATTTTTCTACTTACATCTCAAACAAAATACGTGTAAGAGA
>CAMOHE010054105.1:140918-166404 GCA_946598075.1 Artocarpus hirsutus | reverse complement strand
CATTACTACATGTCTCTTTCCCCAGTAGTATCTCTGGTTTTGGGGAGTGTCAGAACATTATAAAGGAATCTTTAAAATAGGATGGAAAAAAGGAGACTGAAAATTCTCTTTCATTTGAAAATCAAACGAAGGTCTATCCTATTAAAAAAAAAAAAAAAAAAGGAGTACACTTCTCTGCAAGCCTGGATGATAATTTTAGCCCCCGGTTGATAACAAACACATTTTTCTATGGCTTACATAAAAGATTAAAAAAAGTACATATAATATACCGATAAAAACATATTTAGGAGCACAGTTAAACTGTAATTTTGCTGTTTTTTTAACATATTACAGTATTTTTATTTTAATTTACGTCTAATATTTCATGATTTATGTATTATAATTTTTCCTCTTTGGGAATGTAGTTTACTTTATATTAACTAACTACACCCCAATGAGAGAACTAGAAAAGTAAAACTCAAAATATAAGATTTAAAAACAAAATCCATGCTGATCATGCCAAGTGGGGACCAAATCTAATACTAACTAATAGGAAGTGTGGTGCTTAGGATTTGGAGACCCAAAATACCACGGATCCAAGCTGTATACATATCTGTTTATCACAGAAATAAAAGCTGCATCTATATTATCATCTTTTGGGCCATAAACAGTCTTAAAAGGAACATTACAAATTGAAGAGATAAGACTTTTGGTGCAGGGGAAAAAAATAGAGAGAGAAGATAAGACCTTTTGTGGGTCATTTGTTGCGTCAGAAATTTTTTTTTATTTTCATAAAAATTGAAAAGATAATAAAAAGTGGCAAGCACCTTACACAAATGCCAAGGGCTCACGCTCCATTTCCACCAAATTCTGTAAGGCTGTAACACATGTTAAAGGAATGGAGGAAATAATAATTGCAAATTAAACAAAGCAAAAGAAAGGGAGACCAAAAAAAAAAAAGCGAAAATTATCAAATATTTGCTTATATTTTCTCCCTTTTATATAAAAATATACTCATATATTTTGGAAATTATAGAAAAATTTTAAGTTTAATATTTTATTGTTATTTCTTTCCTTAACTAGTTAAGTTATAGAGATTGTGATTTTTTTTCCTTAGGAAAGACTCTGTAATTAAACATGATTAAAGATGGAGATAAAAACAAAGCATTTCTACTCCAAAAAAAAAAAAAAACCTTAAGCGGCATCAATTAAACAACCTGCGTTGCAAACAAAAAATTACTTAAACAGTAGTGTATAATGTTAAATTAGAGTTGGTTTGATAAGAATAAATTAAGAAAGCTACACAATTTGTTCTCAATCTTGCCAATTAGAGAAAAAATTCAAATTTAAAAGAACTTTTCATAATTTTTAATCATAAGGAAGTTTTTAATAATTTTCTGATCAAGAAATAATGATGTAACGAAAGCACAACAATAAAATAAAATTTATTTATTCTAAAGAAATCATCACGTTGTTGCATCTAATGGACACAATTTTTGCTAAATTATGGCCAGACTTAATCTCTATTCGGACATTCAATTTCAGCGTACTAAAACAATGTCTTCTTCAAATTCGTTGGTTTTCTTACTATTTATGCAGCTTACATAGTCCATAACTTAAAATTGGATCGAACCCGAACCCGAGAGGCTAGCCTCACCCACGTCTCTCAACCACTAGGCTAGCCCACTGGCGCCAAATTCGTTGGTTAAACAATCTGGAAAATGATGCTTCATGTTTAAGTTTCAGCGCCAATTGAGCTTTGCATACGATAAGAGCTTGAGTTTCAAATCTACCGTCCTTCCCTATCAATGTAACCATAATAGTTCTGCAGACCTATATACTTCAACTAAATGCCCTTTTTCTCATTTATTATGCCCCATCTTTCTTTTTTTTTTTAATAAAAATTGTTTAGCAAATCAGATTACTTGGTCGGGTAGATATTTCAGTTGCTCTCCACAATTTTTTAGGTGTACGGCCTCCTGTTTGCATGCATTAAAATTAGGGAATGCATTGACACAGAACATGGGTTTTTCTTTAATAATTCAATCCTAACTCCAAGGCATAAGGGGTCACTGCTTTTCCATTAGTTAGTTGGTTTTTTAATTCTTTTTCATTTCATTTTACTATTTTTTTTGGAGTCTGAAAAGCCATTAGTTGGGTCATGAAATAGAGAGAGAGAGAGAGAGAGGACCCCTTTTCCCATTAGTTGATTTTAATATTATTATTATTTTGGGCCTCAAGGGCCCTTAGTTGGGTGATGAAATTGGCAGGGGGGAGAGAGAGTCGTTGTGCTTAATGAGCAAAACCATGTGACCTTGATAAAAAAGTGGGTCCCACAAAGCTTGCCTGGATATCAGTCTTCTGACCTCACATCCCACCTGGCGGTACTTGCAAATTGTATATTCACATAGCAAGTCCCCCTCTTTTATAAAGAGACCACCCCCGATAAAACTCCTAACTCCAACACTTCCTCAAAAGTGAGATTGCAATTGCAATTTACAATTTCTCCCACCATATTCAAAAAGCCCACTTTCAGAATCAAATTTAGACCTTTTCTTAAAATGGGTATTCGCTTGCCATCAACAATTCAGAATTTCAAGCAAGTTCTTAAGCTTCAATCTCTCCCATCTAGACACCATTCCGATGTCCCAAAAGGCCACATTGCGGTTTACGTTGGAGAATATCAAAAGAAGAGATTTGTGGTTCCAATATCTTACTTGAACCACCCTTCTTTTAGGGAGCTGCTCAAGAGGGCTGAGGAAGAGTTTGGTTTCAACCACCCAATGGGCGGTTTGACCATCCCATGCAGAGAAGACACCTTTATTCATCTCACTTCTCAGTTGAATATTATTGCTTCATGAAGATGATGATGAAGAGCACTACAGAGTGCATTGCCTTTAAAGCAATCCTCTTTTTTATTTTATTATAATTTTTCCTTGTTCTTTGTACTAGAATAGTAGATTAGAGAGTTTATAGGAAATCCATGTACTATAGAGCTTGCCACTGGTAATTATTTTCAGGCAAGGAAATTATGGGAAATGAATTCCTCCCTTTTTGAATCCTCAAAATAATTCTGGCTTATCACTTTCTTATTCTTGCTTGTGATTCCATGATTCATGTTAATTACAATTTACACCTGTATAAGCAAATATGAACCAATTAGATTGGCCTTTTCAGAAGAATTGAGAACTATATATTATGGTATCGGTAGAAGATACTAAGTTCGAACTCTACAATTGCAATCTATAAATACTTGTCACATGTTGAGCCTTAACTTAAATTTTAACTTTGCTTTGTTTATTTTTGGAACTTTACTTTTAGAAACTATATTCACTTAAGAATAACTGTCTCGGCTTTCATTTTTATTTAAAATCACGCTTAACAAAATATGATCATAAATATATATGCTGTTGAAAAGAAAGTTTCATATTAAGATTGTAATTGTATAACATAAAATAGAGATTTCGAAAAAAAGTCAAAAAAAAAACCAAATTAAGCAAATAGATTCTTTTTTTTTTAAATTAAAAAAACTGTTTTTTTTAACATTAAAACTGTCTCAGTTTTTTTCAAAAAAAAAAAAAGACACTATAAAAAAAAGAATTTAAATATAATAGCAAAAAAAAATTGAAACTATATTAATGTTTAAAAAAACTAATTTTTTAATGTCAAAAAAAAAAAAAAAA
Source organism: Artocarpus hirsutus (assembly GCA_946598075.1). Classification (NCBI taxonomy): domain Eukaryota; kingdom Viridiplantae; phylum Streptophyta; class Magnoliopsida; order Rosales; family Moraceae; genus Artocarpus; species Artocarpus hirsutus. Next base: position 162,742 of record CAMOHE010054105.1, on the reverse strand, counting down.
AAAGAAGAAGAAGACCATTTCCCAAAATAATTTCCCCCCAAAGTCCTTTTTTAAAAGTGGGAAAGCAATAGTTTTGTAGAATAGAAAGATACCGATTCGTTGTCTCACTCTCAGTAAAGGGCAACATTATTCAGGTTCAGGTCAGTTGGTCTAAGATAATTTTAGTCCTTGTACAGTGTACCATTGTACCTGAGAGTTGAGATGAGAGAGGGAGAATTTTGATGAAGAAAACGGCGATTTTCTTGCTTACTGATACATCAAATCGAGACCCAATGTGGGCTACAGATCCAGCTCATAGGCTTGGGAAAAGCACCCAAAAAACACAAACGTTTTATCAGTCAGCTCTCTCGACACACTCCCCATTTATTGTTCTGAGACTGACAGGATATATTGGTGAGCTATCTCTTTGCTTCAGTGTAAAATAAAAATAATAAAAAAAATAAAAATAGCAACCCACAGAATATTACTTAGCCCATGTCTTCTGGTTTGGATGATAGACAGTTGTATTCAATATGTTCATTAAGAAGAATTCCATGATAGATATGAAAAAATACCTTAGTGAAAGAATGGTATGACACAAGTTTTGGAGTTCGTTGGGAAATAAGTTCGTAACAAAGTTGCTTTCTCTTGTAAAATTTAAAATGTTTTGAAGTTATATATTTATTTCAAACTCAATTATTAGACAATCTTTAATAGTCAGAGTTTTATTAAGTCTATTAAGTTATCGTGGTTTTTTTAATTGTCAGATAAAATTAGTTAGAATCAACTTTTTAATTAAAAAATAGTATAAAACTCTCACATATTAAAAACTTTGATATGGATATAACAGAATCTGTTATAGATTGTAACAAATTACAGCTTGCAACAAACTAAAAAAAAAAGCGGTTATAGAGTTAGTTAGGAGAATTAAAAAGCTGAATGATACACAAACTTGTTGTAACTAATACGAGTATAAATACAATTGGAATGACTCAAAAGAACAATCTGTCTGAGAGTTCATTTTCTCACTTCCTCTCTACAATACTTTCCTTCACTTTCTAATCTGCCAAATACAAATTTTCTTTCTTGGTATAAGAGCAATTTTGGTTGAAATTTTTTGGTGATTTCTTGAGAAAATTACAGAATCTATTATAGATTGTAACAAATAACAAATCGTAAGAAACTAAATAAAAAATAGCAGTTATAGAGTTAGTTTGAAGAATTAATAAGCTGAGTGATACACAGACTTTTTGTAACTAGTACAAGTATAAATACATATTGGAATGACTCAGGAGAACAATCTCTCTAAAAGTTCATTTCTCACTTCCTCTCTACAATCCTTTCCTTCACTTTTTAATATGCAAACACACATTTTCTTTCTTCACATACGAAACTTTTACATACTACAGTGTTTTGAACTAAAAAGTTTATTTTCATCTACTTAACTAAATACCCTATTTGTCTTACTTTTTCCAATCCCACAAAAGAAATTTCCTTTCATTTATTATCTTGTTTCAAATTTCAAGAGAGATATATACAGGATAAATAATTGGATAGTCTTGGTTTTCTATCTTGCAACCTCTGCAATGAACCTTTTGATTTCCATGGTCGGAGCCCGTATCGCCTTCATATTGCGTTTGTTTCTTTGCATAAACATCGTGACATGGATTTGTTTGCTTTTTTGATAATGTGATTGACTCTTTTTTAAAAGCAGCCTCGGGTCTTTACGTGCATAATTTTGTTGGATGTGACGGAATGGAACCCATGGGTAGTCAGGTTTTCGTACGGATATGTACTCTGTTGTTTGCTAAAAGGACGAGATTTTTGGGTTCTCAGCCCTCGAGTGGGCATCTCTATTATTGTTAGTTCTAACCTCTAGGCAGTCATCAGTGTTGTTAACTAATTGGCCACATGGGAAAGGAGTTTGAAGCAAAAAAAAAAAAAATGTTAGTTGAAATTTATAACACTACCGTCTATAAAATTTAAATGGTTACAATATAAACTAAACATTTTTTGTTCAAACTTATTTTCCACAAGCTTTCAGCAATATCACTTTTTCTTCCCAAATTACACCAAATGGAGATTCGTATTTGACATGGATTCCTTCCACAAATAGAGAGAGAATTTCTTGGTGTATTTTTCTACTTACATCTCAAACAAAATACGTGTAAGAGAGAGAGTATGATAACAGAGATGTTCTATCTCTGCTTTGGGATATTAACATCTTGATATGACCCTAATAACTATTTACCTGCATGATGTTATTTAAAAGGACATCCCTACTGTAGCTTCAGGAGACAAGAAACATTTCAAAATATTGGAAACTATGCTTATGCCGCTCCATGGATCTCTCCTCTATGCATGAATTGGCCTTGAGATCCAATGTTTCTATCAACTTTTTGCTTTTTCTTGGCTCACTTTGCCACAAATCTTACTGTAAGACTTTTCTCAAAAGGAAACTCCATGAATGGGATGGAAAGTTAGGCTTGTGACGAGAATGGGCAAGAAGGATTACTAATAGAATTGTTAATAGCAATGGCTGAAAGTCCTAGGATGTTTGCAAGGCAATATCACCTCTCCCTCAGTCCAATGACAGATTGCCGGTTCTGATATTACGCTGCTGATACGCAATCCCTTTTCCTAGTCGAAACTGGGATAAGTTTATTTCTTCCGGTCTTCCACTAAAATGAGAGGCAAGCTTTGGTTCGAACCATCTTTTTAGGTTTAGACCATTGATTCTGACTTTTCCATGTGATCCGTGTCCTTGGTAAGGTAATCCAAGCCTTCTCAACAATGCTGCTACTGCCTGGCCAGCCCTGTTAGTGAAATAATATGTCATATTCACACTAATAATACGGTAAGACACCTGTATTATTGGATACCATAATAAAGAAATGAATATGATTTTGGAATGAGCCACCAGTTGAGAAAAATCTTGATTTAAGTTTTGGTTCATGATAACATGTATACACTAAACGTTTCAAGTTAATACTTTATTTTATTTTGCTTTTTCCTAAAATATCTTCCGGATTATATAATAATCTTCCTTGATACGCCAAGAATTCACAACCAATGGTTCTTATAGGTTCACCTTTCCAGATACAAGCTATTCGTAACTACCTATCAGTACCAAATTCAACCAATCACAAATGACGTTCCTCATATTTGTACTCAGAAAATGCATAGATCAAACAAAAAAATCATTTTGACTCTTTGGATAAAGGCTTATTGTAATATGTGAAGATCCGTTATCTCATTTTCTTGTCGCATTGGTTGTTCCTCTACATTAACTTTTGACCTCATTGAATTGTCTAAGTATTTTTAACATGTAGTTCCTGGTCATATGGTCAGGTTATTAAATTTAGATGGATATGGCAAATAAGTATTGGGGGGACAGCCAACGAGCCAGAAAAATGAGGACAGCACATCTGTTGGAATAATTTACAGGTGTCTTCTTTACCTTCCAGCAAGGTTGATTGTCTTCTCCGCGTTGGGAGTTGTAAGTTGGACTTTCTCAATGGGCAGTAAAATGGTTATGCTTGGTAACTTTGCGCCTGCAAATGATGGCGCCGGAGCCAGGACAGCAAAACGCTAGTTAGTATTAAGGCTATATAAAATTAACAACAAAAAGGAAAAGAAGTTGAAACAATTACTCTGACTTTTTACATAGCACCAATACTCAAATCTCAAATATCGAGAAATTTAACCAAAAAAACAAAAGAGCAGAAGAAATTATACTACCTGCAGCAAGCCGATTTTTGAGACCTTTCAAAACGGTTAAAAGGTACACCTGGCAAGTATCAAATAGGGCTTCCATTAATACGAATTCTTGAGCTTCTGTACCACTGATATCATCCAACTTATATATATATACTAATATACATATGTACATGCATACTTTTATGCGTGTGTGTGTCTTTTTTCCATGAGCTCTAAATATGTGATAAACATAACACCTCTACATATAAAATTCAGAAATTTTCATTACTGTTGTAGAAAGTCGACTTTGACCTTAAAGAGAGAACTCACCTCTGCTGTATGAATTGGCATGTCCCTTGTATCAATAATGACAGGACTTTGCTTAAAGGATACACACGAAATAATTCCAAGAGAAGCTGCTTCCTGTTATCACAAGATAATGTCATATGGTTTCTGACTAGTTTCCATTACAAAGTATGTAGCACAAGAAAGCACTAAAAAACTAAGCCATACTGACCTCTAGCAGTGAAAAAGCACGGGCATCGTATTCACCAAATCCATCTATCAGTGAAGAAAGATTTGACGGTCTTGATGTGTTGACATTTACACCTAAATTCTCAATCAGTCGGTTTTTCAATGAGGCATCATGAGGGAGCCGCAAGCATCCCAAAACTTGGGATAAAACATCAATTGTAGGGGTCACATGAGCTGCAATTGTTTCACGGTATACCATTAAGGCTGATGATGTCCTGTACAAAAATTATTGTAATGCAATAAATTGGTCAGAAGCATATTGCAAGCAAGAATTCTTATGCATGATTTGTAAATTACTAATCGTCGATACCCTTTCAGGAAAACACAAAGATGCGAGAATTAATTCGAGGTTATAGCAGTGTTAGTCCGTTAACTTTTCTTGCTCCATGAACTAAGTGGATTTATATGTAGAAGAAGAAAGTTTCTGCTGCCAGCACAGGTTCAAGCCTTTTTCTCAATTATTATTGTTGTTTGTTCTCTAACATTGAATTGGGAATGGAAATCATTTTACTAACTGCATATAATGGAACCATAAATATAGGCAAGATATAAAATGTTTCAGTTACATTCACTTCCTGCGTGTTCAAACTCGTTTATGTTGCTTTTAACTGCCCACTATCAAACAAGTCTAAAGAACCTTTCTAAAGGTTGAAGAATCAAATACCATTTGTTGTCAACTTGTGGCCGGCCTGGGTCAGAGGACAAAATAGGCTCACCAAGTGTAGAAGCCTTCTCATATCTCCGCAAGCACATGCCTTTATAAAGATCATATATAAAAGTATAAGTGAACTTCAGAGAAGAAAACACGGTAGCAATGGCAATTGGAGATTCAAATGGAACATATTTTGATTAATGTCTGAATGTACAACGGTAACCAAGATAAGAGAAGCAATAGGAGCTAAAATACTGTCAAAACTTACCAAGTATGCATCTAGACATAACAAGATTTGGGGAAATTCCATCCTTTTTGGCTTGAGACATGAGCATGAGGCCTCGTTCTAGATCAACCTTTCTACAAATTATCCAGGTGCACAGACAACAACAGTGAGATTTTTGAGTTTGTGATGACAGACACGTGTTAAGAAATAACTTATATACCAATCTCAATCACTCACTTTTCACAAGCTACTAGTAGAATGGAGTAAGTTATGCTATTTGGAGACAATCCTAATGCCTTCATTTCTGATAGCACTTCCATGGCCTTCTGCAGTTGATCACCATCACCTGTAGTGAAGTTTAACGATATGTCACAATGTAGTAGTTTTTTTTTTTAAAAAAAAAATCCTATTTCAGTCATACCCCGTATTTGTAGAATAAATGTGCAAAAATATCACTTATAATAAAAGGAAAATAAGTTTCGTAAGAGTTGAGAAAATATATATAACCCTTTGAGAAGAGCAGCAATTCTGTCCCCAATAAGAGGGAAAAAAGAAATTCATCGTTGTAACTTACACAGTGCAGTAATCAAAGCATTGACAGTGGAAACAGTTTGCTCCGACTTGGTTGACTTGAGATCCTCATATAGGTCTAGTGCTTTCTGCCAGTTTTTGGCCTGTAACAAGGAAAAGGCATTCTTCATTAGCACAGCAGCTTCAGAAGCATAACAGGACTTGCATTTTAAGCCTGTTATAAGGACAGAACACGGAAAATGCCTGTTATAAGGACAGAACACGGAAAATCAATCATGGCCAATTCCTCCGCATTACATAACCAAGTGGTAATGGTGGATGCTTATTAGCACTTTCACCATCACATAATGTGGGTTTTTCCATTTCAATTACGACCACACTAGTCAACAGAAAAACGAATGATCCAAGCCTAACTAAACAAATATATATAATATGACTGCGTAGAAGAGACATACATTGCTACAGGCTCCCATCAATGAGCTATGGGACACAGTTCCAACTTTTACACGTTGGTTCCTAGCTTCACGTAGGATTTCAAAGGCAGCATCTAGTTTTCCAGCATGCCCCGCAGCATCTATTAATGCACTGAGAAACATCTGCATGAAAAGGCAAAAACCAAAGTAAGAAATCTTCTATTCTGAGAAAAAAAAAATGAATGCAAAGATGACATGAATGAATGAACATTGTTATTATGCCTACAAATCAAGCATTAGAATCTGAATGCAAAGATGACATGAATGAATGAACATTGTTATCCTGCCTACAGATCTAGCATTAGATAACACGCTTCCTCCATGCCAATTAGCCCATTTTGACAAACTAATTTTCATGAGCGCTGAACTTCGTCTAAATTACAGGATTTTTAACATCTACTGCACACCTAAATGTGTCCCTGGAAGATTCTAGCTTTCATAAAATTACCTCATCAGGGAGCACTCCTTTTCTAGTCATGTCATCATACACGCTACGCGCAAACTCCCAATCACCTGTGTGGCTACTAGAATTAACAGCAATGGTGTAGACTTCTGGGGTTCCCCTTAGGTTATATTGATGCATCATCTTATATACTTCTTGCGCCCGGTCAACCTATAAACGATGCAGTGTTTTAGTAAAGCAGAATTTGAAAAAAAAATTATGAAGTGTTATGGGAAAATGATCCTACAGCCTTGGAGTAAATAGGCAAACTTACTTGGCCAGAATTTGCACATGCCTTCATCAATGCACCAACAGTGATATGATCCGGGTCTATCAGCTCTGGCTCTGCTGTCATTTCTGCTAACACATCAAAAGCGCGATCAACAGCTCTTGATTGACCGCATGCAGTAATAAGTGCATTGAATACCACTCGATCTGGCTTCACGTTCTACTGCATATTATCAGCATGGACACTTAATTTGAAATCATTACAAAGAATAAAGCAAACAACCACATTTATCTGAAAAACTGATGAAAAGCAACAATAAAAGAACTTGGCAGAATAATATCAGTAGTGGTCAAAAGAATTTAAGATGCCTTGCAAGAATCATACCTTAGACCTCATTATACCGTAAGCACCAAATGCCTTTGCTACTTGACCAGCTCTAGCACAACCATCAATAAGTGACCCATATGTGTGAACATTTGGTTCCACTCCAGCATTAACCATCTTGTGAAACACCTAACAAGATATATCGTGTAGTCCAGTTAACATGGCAACTCATCAACATAAAAAATCTATGATAAAGCATGACAAATCATCATCTGGCAACTCAACATTAGACGAGTCAATGGTAAAAAATGGTGTTAACCATCATCAGTCCAGATGGTGTCAACATGAACAGGATAAGAATAGTATCCAAAAGTTAAGTACTGCATATGGGTGTATTTCACAAAAACATCCAAAATAATGTAAAAACCAAGACCTAAATCAGAAACCCCAAAGAAGATACCATACTTCAAACATCGAATCCACTTTGCCCCTTTTAGCACAAGTTGATATCAGAGTAGTGTAAAGTTTGCAGTCAGCCTTCAATCCAGCCTCCTGTGCGAGTTGCATAACCTTGAAGGCTCCTAAATAGCACGATACAGAAATCATTGAGATGTATTTAACTTAGAATGAAAAAATGTGGGAGGAATTCAGTTATCAATATACAAAAGTGTAGATGAAAGTACCCTCAGAATCTTGGGAACTTGCACAGACAGACGTAAGCATGTTATATGTACTCAATGTTGGATTAGGAATCAAGTTCAAGTAACGAAAAGCTTCATCTACAGCCTTCTGAATTTTGCAGATTTTAAAGAACTTTGCATGATAAACCTGAAAGCACAGGGTCTAATTAGACAGGAAACCTCTATATAAAGGAACAGATCCTCAACATTGTAGCCGAAAAAAAAAAGAGCTTTAACATCAAAGCGACACAATCTCACCTTATTCATGTCCAACACACCCCTTCTTTCCATGTCTTCAAGCAATTCTACGGCATCAGATAACCTAATACACCCATGTCAAACAATTATAAACCCTAAGGTGCAAAAAAATTCTTTTAAGAAAAATGTTTGATAGCAATAGCCTTTCGATAAGGCACTGGAGAACTTAGTACATTTTACATCAAACATGTAATTTCAAACTGTCAGCCGTACGATATACTGCAGCCATGAAATTTCTCAAGAACTACCAACATGCATATGACTGTAGCAAGATACCTGCCATCCTTTACTAAACGATTGTAAGCACTTATTTGATTTTGCTCTGAAGGATGATGTTCTCCCTCAACGTCCAATCCATTTAGGCGGGGCAACTTGGCTAGAGCTTTATGGTTATTCTGATCCAAATTTTCTTTTTTCAAGTCTCTTGAATATCTTCTGCCCATTCCCAAGTCTTTTCCACCTTGAAGAGAGTCTTCTTTATTACTTGAAAAAGGTACTTTTGCTTCATGATTATCTGAAACAAACAAACTTTCTTCATATAAAGTCAGCATAATGTGAAAACTCAAAAATACGGAACTGACTGCAGTGAGAGACGGAAACCCCATAAGTAGAAAAGATAACAAGTACATTGCTTCCATGGCATTACCTGCTTTAAGGGGGGGAATATGTGCAGCTCTTTCTCCACCTTTTAAAATGGCGTCCTTAAATGAAGCAGAAATCGTCTTGCTATCCAAAACAGAAGCGTTGGGAGATAATAATTTATGACCATTGATTTTCACTGTAGTTTTCCTGTCCGACTTGCTTTCGTCATAAAACGTGTGAAGCTCCTTCCGTTCTGATTCTCCCATAAAAAAATTATAGCTTTTAGTTTCTCCCACTTCACCAAGATCACTCTTTTCCAGTTCACATTCATGCAATTCCGCAACTGAATGACCATTCAACTTGGATTCAGACACGATTTCCTCTTGCAAATGTACCGAACTGTTGTGTTGAACAGAAGCACTGCCAGGCTCAGATTCACCGGACTCAATTTCCTCTCGCAACTTATCAATTTGCAATCCGTTCAAACTTTCCGGTAAATGAAGAGGTTCCAATATAGCTGATTCAGAAAGCAAAGGTGAAAGAGACTGGTCCGAAGCACTAAACTCATTTAGAAATGTCGAATTACTGGCACCGGAAACGAGCACAACAGAACCAGACGACTGTAATGTGCTGGTGACAAGAGTATCTTTGTTCATCAAATTAGCACTGTGAAACTGCAAAGGAGCTGAAACGTCGCTATTCTCTCTGTTCTCGTCCTTCAACAATTGCTGCACTTCCATTTCACGAACATCACCAAAATCAAGGATCCGACTCTGGATGACATGGTTCATAACATCCCTTCCCGTTTGACGTAACGCAAAATTCGCAGGCCCAGGCACCTAATTTTCTTAGTAAAATTAGAAATTTGGAAACTTAATTATAGATATAAACAAACATATTTTTTTTCTTTTTTTTTTTTCACTTTAAAAAAAATTCTACATACAGTAGAATGCTGCATTATAAAATTTCTATAAACAGCCCTGAATGCTGAATTATAAAATTTCTATATATGTGTTTGAATGCAGAATAATTTTGAACTCAAAAGTTTTCCAAATTAATCGATTCAATTATATCTTCTTTCAGATTTAAACAGTTCAAGATAACTGTACCGGTTCTTTAACTGAATATTAAGTCGTCAATTTGAAGTGGTATGCTTCTTTAAAGAAGTTCCAGAAATTAGCGAAATTCGAACCTCTCTGGCATTCTTCTTCGAGTTCAAGAAATTCCAGCAGACGATGGAAGCAGCAGAGACGGTGACAATGGCGACGACGACAAGGACCGAATGCGAACCGAGGGAAGCTCTGAAGAGGAAGCGCGAGGAGCGAGAGTGAGACCACGGATTTCTCTGTCTTCCTCGAGAGCGAAGCGAGCCTGGAGGCCGGAGATTGTGGCCGGAGCCGAGAAACTCTCTTCGGATTGATCGGAGACTGGAACGCGACGGAGAAGCGGAGGAGGAGGAAAGTGGCGTGCACGAGATAAGCGTCAGAATTTGAGACTTCGCAGAGAAGCTAACTTCCATTGAAGAAGAAGAAAGAGAGAGAGAGAGGGGTGGTTTTGTGTTTGAGGCTTTGCAGAGTCGAGGATAGGAGTAGGAAGAAGCAGAGATTTTTGCGGGTGACCGCGTGACTGATAAAAGGAGCGAAGCAATGTTCTTCATTTTAATTGGCCTTTTTTTATTTTTTATTTTTTGTTTAGTTGTATGGTTTTCGTTACGCTAATCCAAATTCCGCTTACGTGGCACATTTTATGTTGCTTTTCGAACTTCGATGTTTGGTTTTTTGTCCGTTTCCCGATTACCGTTTGGCTGCCACTGTTCTGCCAGTTGGTTTTATATGAGCGGAGCCACAATTTTCTTCCCATGTGCTGCCAGGCGCCACGTTGAAACGATGTCATGCTTGCCATTTGTAATTGGTCTAACGCAATACTAATAACATCGTTTGCTCGAAACACCTCACAACTGCATATCTTTTTCAGGTGTCGACACGCTGTCGTTTCTTTTTTTTCGGTTGCTTTGCATGTGTTGGTGTCGCGATACCTCTAAATAACTTATTAATGTCTAAGAAAATGATTTAAGCTTTAAGAGTAAAATATGCCACAATATAAAAATAATATAAAACTCTCGTTAAGTGTAAAATAAAAATATATTATTGTATAATACTCTTGTACGTTACAATTTTACTCTAGAGTTGAAACACTTGATCAAACACTGTTAAGTATTGAGCAGAGTCACAGTTCTAACTCCATGTGTGCTGGCCTCCACGTTGAAATGACGTCACTTTATGGCATTCGTAATTTTGGTCTAGTAACGCACTGCTGATAACGTCGTTACTTCTTTATCTAGTGTCGTTTGTTGTTTCATTGGTGATTTTTGCATGTTTGGTGTCGTTTATTCAATTTTTCTGACTCTTTCGCATTCATTGTCGTTTTAAAAAAATGGTCCAGTTTTCATGATCTATGTCGTTTGATATTTTGTTGTCGTTTTATTATTTTGATGTCATTTTGTATCCGAAAACTAATGTAACCAGAAGGTCGAAAATATCTGAGGATTTTTTTCAAAAAAATAAAAATAGAACGGATATTGTACACCTTTTATCAGAAAGAACAATTTAAATGATATAGAACATTTTTCCATTTTGAAAGGAAAAAAAAAAAGAGACGTATTTCCATTTTTGAAAGGAAAACAAAGACTTTTCAAAAAACAAAACAAAACGAAGAATTTCTCGTATTTCCTCCCAAAAAGGAAAAAAAATCGAAAAAAAATATCATTCAGCGATGCGTCGCAACCGAATTGAAGCGGTTTTGCGGCTCTATATTTGAATTGAAGGCCTTTGTCTAACACATTTTCTAGTCTCACTTCACGATCCCTTGGGTCTCTCTCTCACTAACATACGACATTTCTTGTAGATTCTTTTAATTTCTTGGATTTACAAATCAATTTGCACTAATAAGATGTTGGGATCTTTTCTTTCTAGAGCCCTACTGTACGTAGCATATTTCATAACTAATCGTGGCGTTCGGTTTCTTTCCTTTTATGCATTATTAGCAGGCTTTCGAAACTTACAAATTAGAACTTGCTTTTTCATGGACAGGATGGTTTTTGGTTACGCATACCCGGCTTACGAGTGCTTTAAGATTGTCGAGAAGAACAATCCAGAGATTGACCAACTTCTTTCCTGGTGTCATTACTGGTATCAACACGTTAATTCATCTCATTTGTTGTAGTCTTTCTAAACAACTGCATATTTTATTTTATATAAAAGTTCTGAAATGGATTCATTTTTGTTTCCCGCAGGATTTTAGTTTCGCTGCTCACCGTCTCTGAGAGAATCGGAGATGTTTTTCTTTCATGGTATGGCATTTGGGTTTTGAATTTTTCGTTTTTTTTTTCCTTTTTTATTTAATGCCACTCTTTTTTTCTTTGCAGTTCTGATGATAATGTGATTATTTATTGTTCTTTTTAAGGCTACCATTGTACAGTGAAGCGAAATTGGCATTATTCATATATCTTTGGTCTTCTAAAATGAAAGTACGTGCTCAACAATCCTTCTTATTTTTCAATATAGTATTGGCCTTTAAAAACACTAGTTATTTTATTAATATTTGTGTCTTGAACTTCACAGGGGACAGAATATGTGTATAGTTGGTTCTTCAGACCTTTTATGGCTAGGCATGAAGAGGAAATTGATAGAAACATATGGGAACTGAGAACAAAGGCAGGAAATTTTGCCATCCTCTATTGGAAAAAGGCTCTGAGTATTGGGCAGGCCTGGTTTTTGGAAATTTTGCAGAGTGTTTCTTCTACTGAGATGTTAACATCTCAGCCTCATCGTTCTGATCAGGTACACAAATTGCCATAGAATGAAAAATTATTTTTAAATTTAAATTGAAAGTCATAATTATGATAGTTTGTAAAAATAACCCTCTATGACGTAGAATTAACAAAATAACCTATTTCATCTTTGTATCGAATGACCCTCGGTTTAAGGTTGAACGCAAGATGGGGTCGTTTCAAACTTATTTTGTGAATTAAAACTTTTAAAAATCAATTTGCTGATAAAGCTGTTTGACTAGTCTAATTTTACAAATGTCTCTTATTTTTGTACCAGAAGAGAAGCAATTATACGCAAGTTTTTTTTTTTTTTTTTTTTCACTTATTTGGGTTCCTTCTATGCCAGAATCAGCGTGACAAGGGAAATAAATCAATTGCTTCTGGCCATACTAAAGAAGCTTCTGATGACTTAGCATGTGAGACTGAATTGGAACCAATATCAGAGGCACCAGAGAATTACGTGGAAAATGAAGAAATTATGATGAAGTCTTCATCTGATAACGAAGCAATTCATATGATGCGTGGTAAGTGGAGAAGGATGTTCTCGTCCGCAGCAAATCCCTCCTAGTTCCCCGTAATGGACGACAGGCCGTTGGTGAAGATATTGGGGTTAATGAGATAATTAGCCTCATTTAATTCATAAAAATTTTATAAATGTCTCATAATTATATTATTAAAATTATTTATATGTAATTATATAATACAATATGTAATATTATTAAGATAATTATTATATAATTAAAGATATTTTTAAGATATTTTAAATATTATGTTATATTTTAATTTCATAACAATAATTTAGACACGTATTGTAATTTTTTCTGAGCCCGATTCTACTTGTTGGGCTTCTCAACGCCCGTTTTCATAGTTTTTTTAGCCCAATCAGGATGACCTTTTGCGAACTGTTTCTGTTGGCTGTGGTCCAGTTTGGGACTTCATTTTCGCTAGATTTAATAAATAATTTCAATCGAGGCAACGATGGTGACTTAAGTTGGTCTTATTTCGTATGATGGTGCTGATTGCTCATTAGTTCATCCATAGAATGAAATTCTTTCTGAGAGGACGGCAGGGATTTTGAGGAGTATCATTTTCGTAGAAATCCTTCCGTCTCAAGGTCAAATTCTATGATAGGTACAAAAGATTTTATATCTTTTATTCAATTTTTACGGTTTAAATAGTGTCTACTAATTAAATTTTATCAAGTTAATCTTTTCAAATTTATGCTCTCTATATTAATTTTTAAATGACAGAGCACAATGTAATTGATCAGATATCATAATAAAGTATAAATCTGAGTATGAAATACCCATTAGTGACACAATTCTTTTCTTTTCTTTTCTTTTCTTTTCTTTTTTTGCATAGTATGACACAATTCTAACCATCATATTTTTGCTAAAATTCTTCAACAACTCTAATCAGTAAAATTACAGTTTGTTAGTCTTTTTTATCCTCGACAATAAAAATTCTTTATAAATTATTAAAAATGGAGATAAATAAAAAATATTAAAATTGGTGGATAATAAGGCCATTATGATATCCGATATCCATGTGTCAAGGATCTACAACATGGACACGTGTTTATTTATGGTCCCCCTACAGTCAAACGTTGGATAAGAGCCATTAATAGGGGCGAACATGGAGTGCATTTTGTGCCTTTTATGGACTTTAACGCATCCAATGTAGTTTAGACGGGTTGATTTTAAATTTAATCTATTCAATGAAGCTAAATTTTAAAAGCAATTCATTTAATTTTAGTTCGAGTGGATTTGATAAGTTGATCAGATTGATCATTACAAAAAAAACTAAAAATTACTAAAATAAGAAATATATAAAAAAATCAAAATACATTACATATTGGATGCCTAACAAAGCTCAAATACATAAGTCATACCTAACAAACATAGTATAATAAAAACTAAAAAAAATACTAAAGGGCCAACAATGTTGGTGAGAAGAAGACCATGTGAAAGAGAGGTGTGGTTGTGTAGATGGCAGTGATTTTTTTTTTTTTTTTTTTACTTTAAAGTTAAGAAATAAATACTTAAATAGGTAGGGTTATGAATGGAATGCAAATAGAGTGTTAGGTGTGTTTACTGGAGCAGAAAATGATGAAGTCTTTTTTTATTTTTTATTCTTTTTTAAGATACTGTGTAGTGTAGTATGCAGTGTGCATTAGAAACTAAAAAGTAAAAAATTGAAGTCTGGAACCAAAAGGATGAAGTCTTTGTAAGCTCTGTTACTATTTTCTAAGAGAATAAATGTTTTTTAAGTATAGAGTTATATTAAAATTACAAATATTAAATATATAATAAATATTATATATATATTATATTTAGTGGGTTTGGATTATTTCGAATTTTAAAAAATTCATCCCAAATTTATTTAATAAAAATTAGAACGGGTTTATTAATGAAAATTTTTATTTGAATTCGTCAGAGATCTAGATCAGATCATTTTAAATTTTATTGGATAGATTATATCAGATTATTGAAATTTTTGTTCACCTTTAACCACTAGTAACCGATTGAAGTGTCACTGACATCAAGATACTGTGAGATTTCCCCCTTTTTTCATCTGTATGCTCTAATTTAGTAATTTACATGCCAATTAGTTATAATCAGGATTTTTTTGGTTCAGATTGTTATAATTAGGGGTTGATGTCGTCTAAAGTCCAGGGTCAAAGCTACAACTTTTTTGCCCTTTGCTTTGCCTTGTTCCTTTGGTTGGATTTTTGTGACAAGTCAAATGCTTAATTTGGATGTAATTAATGGACGGTCGGATTTAATAAAAGCGAAAGCGCAGGAAAATTAATTAGATCACAGGTTACAAACTCCACGTGAAACCGACAAACGACAATTATTACAATAATTGACTGATAGTGTCTTTTTTTATCGTCCTCAAGAACTAAAAATATGTCCGCGCGCCACGTAGCAAAATGCATGCCAGATGCCCACTCCCACGTACTATCTCGGATGTCCACGTGGCACTTTTGCCGACCACCGTAAAAGAGTAATTTTACACTCTGGGTGGTCCCGACCTTTCCTCTTGGCTTTTATGGTTTCTTTTTGGCCTTGTGGCCTTCTCTAACCGCCCCACGCATCCGGTCCACAAACCTGATCAGTGGCTTTCTATCAGTCTCCTCCTATGCCGGCTTTGGTTCCAGTTGTCCAAATCTTTTTCGTGTGAAAAACGTGTTTTTTTTTTTTTTGGGTGTAAAAATTGGTAGATAAGATTATGGTGAAAACACGCCTTTTCCACTTTTGAGGAAGTTCAGAACTTGGTTTAAATTAAACAAGGTTTCCTTTTAAAGGACTTTCTTTCCTTCGCAAACAATAACCTAACCTCAGCATTGCCCATTCGATTTTTATTTTAACTAAAAGAAGAATAAAAGTTAGGAATCACAAGTGCAAAGCTTCAACTTTTATGTCATTCGCAACATAAAGTTTAAAACTTGCATTAAAATTCATGCCCCATTATGTCCCCTTGCAGTCAATAATTCAAAACAATTATGTACTCATAAATTTTGTAACTCGTAATTAGCACAATCAAACCCATGTAACTGTAAATTAGCCCTAATAATGATAATTCTATATATGTTGTTAGTACTGAGTTTATAAATTTGAATTCATTCATCACTTCTAAATTACAAAAAGAAAAAGTGTCTATCGTTAGTGCTCCTATTACTTTCATCGTTAGTGGGAGATGGTTCGATGGTGGTGGGAACAAGTGTTCTCTTTTTATCTTCTTTTTTATTTTTTATGTTTTTTTATTTGTAATGACGACGATGTTATTTTCACCATTTTTTCATTGTTTGTGCCAATGTGTGTTCGGCGTTGTTTTGTAACGACAATATAGGTTCTCTCACTTTCTAATTATATTTGTGTGTCCCATTCACTTGATTTAGTTATCAATATTATGTCTTGGTATTCGATTAGATTTATTTCTATGTTGCCCATGTCTTTAGTATTTTGGATTTGGTCTCAATTGATCAGTTTTATCTATAGATTATAGTGGTTTATTTAACAAGCTTCAGTCACTCTTGTTTTTTTGTGTCAAATGGCTTTTTTTCTGTTTAGTCTTAGTACTTGTATTTGTTTTGTATTTTATCTGTCTTCATTGATAGTTATTGTTAATATCCAAGATAAAATTTTCTTATAGCTGATGATTGTTTACGACTATTTTTTAGTATGTATTTTATAAAAATAAAATGAAATTTTCCTCTAGCAAAAAGTAAAAACTACATTTTCATAATTTAGTATTTTATTCTTCAGACAACTATAAATAAAAAAAGCATTTGACAACGTCAATTTAAGTTATAATATAAAATTTTTATATATTATACTAAATTGGTTCTAATTTATAGTTTTAAACATACTCAAAAATCAAACAGAGATTTTCTCGGACTTCCCCAACTTTAAAGTGCCACAATTCTTTCTCGCATTTAAACGCCACGAAACAACACCACACCGCCACAGAAGAAGCAAGAGAGAGAAGGATAGAAAACAAGAAAGAAAGAAAGAAAGAAAGAAAGAAAAAAATACTAAAAAAATAAATAAAGGCATATAGACTTGCTTGGGCTCACAGGACTCACAATTCAAGAGCAGTGTGAGTCGGAAAAAAGGGGGGGTCTCGAGAGAAGAAGAATAAGAAGAAGCAGCGAATGGAGACTACTAGTAGTAGCAAGAGTACAAATAGTCAACCGGGCACGCCTAAGAATAAGAAAAGTGGGCAGGTTCTAGACGGTTCGAATATAATGGAGTTGGTTGGGAACGAGGAGGTGTTCAGTAATTTCGTGGAGCATAAGTTCCATGAGTTGGACAAGGACTGCGACGGCAAACTCTCCGTGAAAGAGCTCCAGCCCGCTGTTGCTGATATTGGTGCTGCTCTTGGCTTGCCTGCTCAAGGCCCTTCTTCTGATTCC
Organism: Artocarpus hirsutus; assembly: GCA_946598075.1. Taxonomy (NCBI): domain Eukaryota; kingdom Viridiplantae; phylum Streptophyta; class Magnoliopsida; order Rosales; family Moraceae; genus Artocarpus; species Artocarpus hirsutus. The sequence goes on along the minus strand of CAMOHE010054105.1, from coordinate 145,383 downwards.
GATCACATCTACTCTGAGGTCTAACGCTAAATCTCTCGTTTTCATGATTTCCTTTTCACACATTCATTCTCTTTCTTGCATATATATATATATGTGTGGTTTTTTTTCTTTTTGGTTTTTGTGCTTTATCAAAAGGTTTATTGTTGAAGAAGCACTGCTTAATTTCTTCAAGTTTTGATCTTTTTTGCCCTCAAGTTAGCAAGAACATGTTATTTTGGGAGATGAACACAGGTTTTTCTGTGTGGGTTTTCTTTCCTTTTCTTTGTTCTTTCTTTTTAATCTTGTGTGATAAAAAGAAAAGATCATTAATTTGTCAAATAATGGGTAAAAAAGCTACTTCATTTATGAGTTTATTTATTTATTTATTTATTTTCTTGTTGTGGCACGAAGCAAGATTCACCAAGATATTAGTTTCTTTCTTTCTTGCTTTCTTTCTTTCTTTCTTTCTTTCTTTTTTTTTTTTTTTTTTTTCTTTCTTTATGGCTTGCTTGCTTTCTTTCTTTCTTTCTTTCTTTCTTTTTTTTTTTGGTTTAAGAAAATGCAACGTAATTGGTTTTGCTTCATAAGTTCGAGGTGAAACATTTGGGAAGTACTCTTCAAGTGGTTTTGGAATATTGCAGTAAAGTTTTCAACTACCGGCAGATTCCGAGAAGATGCTTTCTTGGCCTCAAAACTATTGGAAAAGATAAGCCTTGTTACGTTCAAGTTTGAATTGGGATTCTTCGTTGCGTCTGTGTGTTGTGCGATAATCTGGACTGCTCCCTTGTCTTTTAATGAAACTATTAGCAGTGCGGTTCGGTTGAATTTATTTGCATATTGGTCTGTGTTCTAAGTCAATTTTATTATTTTTTTTGGTAGGTAGAAAGATTATTGTATGGTTAATTTACCAATATCATATGCTCAAAGAGGGGATAGATTATAGATAGATCGTCTAGTTGTACTTGATTTGTTGGGTCCATGAAAGGTAAAATTCGAGATTTCCTTTTCTAGCAAGCTCGAGAAAAGCATATCCAAACTATGGACTGTGGAGCGATTCAACTTGGTCGGTTTTGTGGGACATTTTGCATTTTTAAAGCTTCAACTTCTCTTAGTTTTTTTGTCTCATTTTCTCTCTTTCCGTCTTAATAACGTCACATACAAGGAGGAATCTAGAGTTTTTTCATTTTTGTTTTTTCAATCTATATGATTTTAACACATGACCAAAATATTAGTGCGCATAACTCATGATTTGGTATCACTTTTTATGATTAGACTTGCTTGCGTTGTGCCTGCATATGAGCCAATGGGGTCAAGCCAAAAATAGGTACTTGCTTTTGGAGGCCAAATTAATAAATATTCAGCAAAAATAAATTAAAAAAATAGAAGGGTTCCTCTACGTAATCTGATTTGATGCCGGCTGTTCTAACTATGACATAATTGTAGTAAACAATATATTTTTACAAATTTATTTAGGGTATTCTTGGATAGGGTTTGTTTTGGACCGTTGGATTTTTATTGATCCTATTAATAATGTGTACTTATTTTTTTTATTCTATTATGATTTTAATGTGATCAAAGTTCAGAAATATGTGGTAATTCCGAAAGTGATATTTATTTCTCCCCCTTTAGACAGTCTCTCTTTAGAGAGGAGCTGCTTACTCATCCCCACAACCAAGAAAGGCAATGAGAATGAAAGTAGTAAAGTTTCTTTGGTTCCTATGGAAGGTTGTAAATTCCAAGCTAAATACAATCTATTTGTGGGAAACAAAAGGATTAGATTACACTTACTTATGAGAACTAGAGAAAAAGGTTTCAGCTGTTCTACGCATGAATATTTAACGTCTCTTCACGGTTCATCAAGAATGAAGAACTTGAAAGGTAGTTCATGATTACCTTTTCCACATTGTAATTGAAGTTGTGATATTGCATTAAATAGAATAATAATTAGGTTTTTCCCATTTCCTTCCGATTTATCTGGAATATTTTGTTGTGGGCAATTTAGTCCTACTAGGGGCCTCTACTTATTATTAGTTTCCAATTAATTTGTTCCACTAGATTAAGGACCTGACTAAGAATTTTGCTTATCACAATAATTAGCAGTTTTGGCCTGTTGATTGCTCAACATTACTAAATTTAATCAAACAAAACAAATTAAAGCATTTCTCATACATGCACATGCATAAACCATACAGTGAAGTAATTCTTTCATTGTTTTTTTTTTTTTTTAATTTTATTTGTTTTTGGGTGTCATCTATAGGTATTGAGTGAGTTCACACATGGAAATCAAGAAAAAGTGAGCAAGACTGAGTTCAAAGAGGTCCTCTCAGATATTCTTCAAGGCATGGCTGCAGGATTGAAGCGAGATCCTATTGTAATACTTCGCATAGATGGCGAAGACCTTTTAGAATTCATCAGCGGTCCAAGTTTTGAGCCAGAAATGATATCCATATTTTCTAAGATAGAGTCAGCTGATCAAGGATTATCCCTCCGGGAATCCGTAATCAAGGCTTTAGAAAAACTCACTGTTGAACAAGGAATGCCCCCATCTTCAGATTCTTGGGTAATGGAGCTTTTAAACTCTTTAGCTTTTCCTCTCTAGTTAGCAAATTTTAGTCCAGTTTCCTTTGCAACACATAACCTTACTTCTATTTCCAAAAACAGCTTTGTTTGCAAAATTGTAAATGTACATACATATCTTTATTCTTCACTGTTTTTATTCTTTTCTTCTATGTTGGACTTTTAACTTGTTTATAAGTTTATACAATGATACACCAAAAATTTCTTGTATAAAACGTTCCAGCTTTTTTTTTTTTTTCACCCTAACGAGTTATATCGTAGTTGTGTGATGTGTGATGGTACTGTTTTTTTTTCATGATGTGCATTTTTTCATAAGGTTGTAAGCAACATTGTGGAACCCACCCTCCAATCTTATGACGGTCATGACTGGGAGAAACCTGTCTCTCAAGAAACATTTCTTGTGGAATTCAAGAAAGCGGTAGAGAGTGTGGCTCAACATCTTAAAGAACAGCATGTGATTGTTGCTCACAGTGAGAACACCTTTGATGGAAGTGGCATTAAGAGACTTTTGGCCAACAAGTTTGAGCTAGACAAGGTTCATTTCTAGACACGCTCATTTTGTGCTCACTTTCCACCTTGTGTAGATCTTCTTCTTTTTTTTGCTTAATTTACTCTCCGTTCGACACAAGAGAAGTAATGACATTGTCTTTTGAATTTGCAGACACTAAACGTAGTGCTAGAAAATCTACTTGAAGGTCGAAATGGGAAGATATCGAAGGAGCATTTACGTGTGGCACTCGACCTGTTGGCCCCATCCGCTAGCCTACCACAGATTGGCGCAATTGAAGAGGTGATACTCATATATAGTGATCTTCTCATGCTAATTCCTAAGCATTATAGTTTCAGCAAATATAGCTCAACTAATTAAAGATGTACATGAATTTCTACAAGATGGACAAGGTTGTGGGAGACGTGTTCAAAATGGTAAATGCCGATGATGGAAAGATGGTCAGGGACGATGAGTTCAAGAAGCTATTAACCGAAATCCTCGGGAGTATCATGTTGCAATTGGAAGGCAATCCCATCTCAGTTTCCTCAAACTCAGTCGTCCATGAGCCACTTGCCTCGTCTTCCACGTTATTGCAGCCATCATCCTAGTTATACACGCCATAACTATATACATCCATATATGTTGCTCTACTCTTGAATATGTGTCAAGATAAAAACAGACGATAAAATTTTGATTAGGAGAAAATCACTTGCGTGTCTTTGTGCTTTTTCTTGGTTATGTTTTTGTTTGTGGTGATTAATGAGTTTGCTAAAACGTGCAAATATATATATAGAAGAGATGGAGCCAACGATATTTGTCAATTGGTCATCCTTCCTCTATTTGGTGTAATGATATAATTAATAATAAAATCTACTGCTAAATATAAATGAGGCTTGTGTTAATCAGTGCTGCTCAAATTGTGTACTTTTAACGATGTATATGGACCTATATCGTATTTCCCGTATCATAGCCATACTTGTGCCAATCTAACAAGGAGACAAGACCCTAGTATATCTCATTTTAAACGACGACATAAGTGTAGTATTTTTAAGAAAAGTGTTACTTCTAAACGACGTCATCCTCTTCTCCTGAGGCCAAACCCTCGTCGTACACTACCGGATTCACCACCCTAGTACACTACAAGATTTTGAACATTATAATATATCAAATAGTGCGTAAAATTTTATTTTGTTGGTATACAAAATTCGATAGAACTTGATGAAAATATGAAAGCAAATGAAAATAAAATTTTCTTCTTTCTTAAGTCTATATATATATATATATATATAAATTTTCCTTGACATGGTATCGTATCTGTTTTAATGATGGATAGTATCCGTTCTGATGACCACTGATTTCAGATGTGGAGAGCAGCCAATGCAGAGTCAATATCGACGGCATTCCTTTTATTTTCAACAA
>CAMOHE010054105.1:127495-140898 GCA_946598075.1 Artocarpus hirsutus | reverse complement strand
GATATTTGTCAATTGGTCATCCTTCCTCTATTTGGTGTAATGATATAATTAATAATAAAATCTACTGCTAAATATAAATGAGGCTTGTGTTAATCAGTGCTGCTCAAATTGTGTACTTTTAACGATGTATATGGACCTATATCGTATTTCCCGTATCATAGCCATACTTGTGCCAATCTAACATGGAGACAAGACACTAGTATATCTCATTTTAAACAAACATATATGCATGTTTTTATATATATATATATATATATATATATATATATAGCGTACATGACATGTTTACTTAAAAAGATAAATTCTTTCATCACTCACACACATAGAAGTGCTAAGATCAAGGTCATGCAAAAAGCTTAAGCTCAAAAATTTTTCTAAGACTAAATAACACAACTTCTTTTCATTTTTATACTGCTGTTTATCCCCATTGGTAATGCATCATTATAAATGATAAATATAATGGCACAATAGAAGAGTACCATTATAATAATAATTGGATCTCACACTGTGATAGTTTTGATATCCTACTTACTGCTAGATTTATAGCAATTTCACAAGTTTAGTATTTTTAAGAAAAGTGTTACTTCTAAACGACGTCATCCTCTTCTCCTGAGGCCAAACCCTCGTCGTACACTACCGGATTCACCGCCCTAGTACACTACAAGATTTTGAACATTATAATATATCAAATAGTGCGTAAAATTTTATTTTGTTAGTATACAAAATTCGATAGAACTTGATAAAAATATGAAAGCAAATGAAAATAAAATTTTCTTCTTTCTTAAGTATATATATATATATATAAATTTTCCTTGACATGGTATCGTATCTGTTTTAATGATGGATAGTATCCGTTCTGATGACCACTGATTTCAGATGTGGAGAGCAGCCAATGCAGAGTCAATATCGACGGCATTCCTTTTATTTTCAACAATCTGTTGTGCCATCGCCTTCCTTGACTCCAACATTGCAGCGCCTCCGCTTCTTGTCCCTTTCACTGTCTTCATCAACCTCTTCCTCTTCCTCATGGCCATTTTGCCACGAGAAGAAGATGACGTCGTTTAGAAGTAACACTTTTCTTAAAAATACTAAACTTGTGGAATTGCTATAAATCTAGTAGCAAGTAGGATGTCAAAACTATCACAGTGTGATATCCAATTATTATACTTATTATAATGGTACTCTTCTATTGTGCCATTATATTTATCATTTATAATGATGCATTACCAATAGGAATAAACAACAGTATAAAAATGAAAAGAAGTTGTGTTATTTAGTTTTAGAAAAATTTTTGAGCTTAAGCTTTTTGTATAACCTTGATCTTAGCACTTCTGTGTGTGCGAGTGATGAAAGAATTTATCTTTTTTAAGTAAACATGTCATGTACGCTATATATAAACATGCATATATGTTTGTTTAAAATGAGATATACTAGTGTCTTGTCTCCTTGTTAGATTTGCACAAGTATGGTTATGATACGGTAAATACGATATAGGTCCATATACATCGTTAAAAGTACACAATTTGAGCAGCACTGATTAACACAAGCCTCATTTATATTTAGCAGTAGATTTTATTATTAATTATATCATTACACCAAATAGAGGAAGGATGACCAATTGACAAATATCATTGGCTCCATCTCGTCTATATATATATTTGCACGTTTTAGCAAACTCATTAATCACCACAAACAAAAACATAACCAAGAAAAAGCACAAAGACACGCAAGTGATTTTCTCCTAATCAAAATTTTATCGTCTGTTTTTATCTTGACACATATTCAAGAGTAGAGCAACATATATGGATGTATATAGTTATGGTGTGTATAACTAGGATGATGGCTGCAATAACGTGGAAGACGAGGCAAGTGGCTCATGGACGACTGAGTTTGCGGAAACTGAGATGGGATTGCCTTCCAATTGCAACATGATACTCCCGCGGATTTCGGTTAATAGCTTCTTGAACTCATCGTCCCTGACCATCTTTCCATCATCGGCATTTACCATTTTGAACACGTCTCCCACAACCTTGTCCATCTTGTAGAAATTCATGTACATCTTTAATTAGTTGAGCTATATTTGCTGAAACTATAATGCTTAGGAATTAGCATGAGAAGATCACTATATATGAGTATCACCTCTTCAATTGCGCCAATCTGTGGTAGGCTAGCGGATGGGGCCAACAGGTCGAGTGCCACACGTAATTGCTCCTTCGATATCTTCCCATTTCGATCTTTAAGCAGATTTTCTAGCACTATGTTTAGTGTCTGCAAATTCAAAAGACAATGTCATTACTTCTCTTGTGTCGAACGGAGAGTAAATTAAGCAAAAAAAAATTAGATCTACACGAGGTGGAAAGTGAGCACAAAATGAGCGTGTCTAGAAATGAACCTTGTCTAGCTCAAACTTGTTGGCCAAAAGTCTCTTAATGCCACTTCCATCAAAGGTGTTCTCACTGTGAGCAACGATCACATGCTGTTCTTTAAGATGTTGAGCCACACTCTCTACCGCTTTCTTGAATTCCACAAGAAATGTTTCTTGAGAGACAGGTTTCTCCCAGTCATGACCGTCATACGATTGGAGGGTGGGTTCCACAATGTTGCTTTCAACCTTATGAAAAAATGCACATCATGAAAAAAACAGTACCATCACACATCACAAAACTATGATATAACTCGTTAGGGTAAAAAAAAAAAAGCTGGAATGTTTTATACAAGCAATTTTTGGTGTATCATTGTATAAACTTATAGACAAGTTAGAAGTCCAACATAGAAGAAAAGAATAAAAACAGTGAAGAATAAAGATATGTATGTACATTTACAATTTTGCAAACAAAGCTGTTTTTAGAAATAGAAGTAAGGTTATTTGTTGCAAAGGAAACCGGACTAAAATTTGCTAACTAGAGAGGAAAAGCTAAAGAATTTAAAAGATCCATTACCCAAGAATCTGAAGATGGGGGCATTCCTTGTTCAACAGTGAGCTTTTCCAAAGCCGGAGGGATAATCCTTGATCAGCTGACTCTATCTCTGAAAATATGGATATCATTTCTGGCTCAAAACTCGGACTGTTGATGAATTCTAAAAGGTCTTCTCCATCTATGCTAAGAATTACAATAGGATCTCGCTTCAATCCTGCAGCCATGCCTAGAACAATATCTGAAAGACAATTGCTAGGGCTTAGCAGTTATATAAAAGGGTAGTAATCCCCAAGTCAGTATGTACATTATTTTTCTGTTCCCCATCTACAGAGAAATTACAGAGGCATTTTTTTAAGGAGGACTTATGTACCAGGCTTGAAAGATCCTCAACCTACAGACTCAAGAATCACATTCAATCCATGGATTCAGGTTAGCTTCTACATCTTATTAATATTATTGGTGATTTGACATGAATGATCTTAGGTCATTATGGTTTTCATTACAATATTTTGTTCTAACAAGTGGTATCTAGAGTCTATTCATGCTAAATCATTGAAAAGTAATAATTTTTTAAATGTGATTCTCATAAAAAAATTCTTAAATTTAACAATTTATGGTTCTTTAAAATTATTGAATTTGAGAACAATTGTTTGAAGAAATTTAGGTTGAATTATTCAAGGAATGTATTATTGTATTCATATACATACATATACATATATATAGATGCAATCTATGGCACATATACATACATATACATACGGAATTTGGTTCTATATATATATATATATATATAGACTTATAAGCTTGAATTCGGTTGATTATTTTTATGGGATTCAAGGAATTTTTTTTTCGGCTATATTGATTCAGTTCAGAATTCATTATGAATTCGCTTTTACGTGTGCGTGTATATTTGCAACCCAGTTCGCAAGAATTCGTTGAATCTGTATGTTATTTTTCTAATTTTTTTCTTATTGTTTGTCATACGATAACCTTGCTGCCGAAAAGAGAAAACCAAAAAAAAATCAAAAGAAGGGTGGCCTGATTCGTCGGCAGTGCCAACCGCCGGCGTCAGCCCCTTCCAGCGACAACCGCTGGGTCGTGGACCGGAGAAACAGGAGAACGGAAACTGCGGGCAGCGGCTGCATGTTTTTATCCCAGGGGTAGGGATTTAAAGTTCCGGGCTTTGGCCCAAAACTAAAAGAACTTAGAATACACAGGTTCAATTGGACCCGTAACCAAAGTGGAACCCCGGGTTTAAACCTTTGGGTGACTAGGTTTTAAAAAAAAAAAGAAAGGCTGAAATACAGTGGCCCAATTTGGGGCCATGACCAGAAGGTACCCATGGGGTTAAACCCCTGGGTGACCAGTCATATAAAAAAAAAGGAGAAATAAAAGGGGGCTTGGTTAGGATTCGAGTTAGGTCCTCCTAATCCGGTCCAGCCCCAACCCAATCAAGGTTGACTAGCCATGTTGACCGTTGACTTTTGACAAAAAAAATTTATTTTTTAAATTTTTTAATTTTTAATTTTGGTCAATTTTGGTACAATTTTAAATTCAAATATTGGTATTTTATATATTTTTTGAGATGAATTAATTAAAGCAACATGTCATCAAAGTGGCCTCTTTTGTGAAAATTAATTTGTTTTGAAATATAAACAGTTTTGTCTATACAACTTATGTGAATATTGCCGACCGATCCAAAAGAAGGCAATATTTAACAAAATTGCATGTATACTTGTGGTAATAATCATGTAATGATTATCCGGTTTTACATGTGAATAATAAATCGGCCCAAAGGAAGATTTTTTATTTGACATATTCTTATTGTCAATGTTTGATTACTACACTAAGATATCACTTACAAGTTAATATTTCTGTCTAAAGACTAAATATTAATAAAGTGCCTGATATCTTGAGATGGGATTACCTTTATTTGGATTTATTATTTTTTTTTTTTTGTTCATATGTGAGCCTGTTTTTGGGTTTGTTTGTTTTGTTCTCTGATTAAGCTACTAGTTAGCTTCAAATAGTACTACCAACATTAATTCAATTCCTATGTTGAATGGTAGCAACTTCAAATCATGACAAGAGAGCCTTCTTATAGTTTTTAGAGTTATGGATCTCGACCTTGCATTAAGGGTTCCTTTTCCTACACCTTTTACAGATTAGAGTTTCTCTAATAAAAAGAGGGACATGGAAAGGTAGAAGAAATCAAATCGCATATGTATGATGATCATAAAGAAGGCCATTCTAGAAGCATTCAGGGGCATTGTATCGAAAACGATAAAGACAGCCAAAGAGTTCCTTGAGAACATTAAGAAAAGATTTGCCAAAAATAAAAAGGCTGAAACAAGTACACTTTTAGCAAACCTCATCTCAATGAGATATAGAGGTAAAGGAAACATTAGGGAGTACATCATGGAGATGTCTCATCTTGCTTCAAAATTGAGAACACTTAAGCTTGACCTTTTTGAGGACTTACTAGTGCATTTGGTTCTTATATCTCTTCCCGCACAATTCAATCAGTTTAAGATGAGCTATAACTGTCAAAAGGAGACTTGGTCTCTTAATGAGCTCATCTTACATTGTGTGCAAGAAGAGGAAAGGTTGAAGTAGAAAAAGACAAAAAGTGCTCACTTGGCTAATACTTCCAAGAACAAAGGGAAGAAAAGAAAGAAGGATAAGAAAGTTGCAGTTACGGCACCTTAAAAGAAATAACAAAAGAGACCGATTGATTCGAAAGGCACAGGTTGTTTTTTTAACGAAGCTGCAGGACATAAGAAGAAGCATTGCACCAATTATCACGATTGGCGTGCCTGGAAAGGTATGCTTCTTGATTTGGTTTGTTCTGAGGTTAATTTAACTTCGGTGCCTAAACACACTTGGTGGATAGATTCTAATGCAACTACTCACATCAGTGTGTCTAGGCATGGTTGTCTGAGATGCTAAGAGCTAAATGATAGTAAGAGATACATCTACGTGGGCGATGGTAAGAAGGTTGAAGTTGAAGCAATAGAAAAATTTAGATTATTGTTAAGGACTAGATTTTATTTGGATCTTGATGAAATATTTATTGTACCATCTTTTAGACAGAATTTGATTTCTATTTCTACTTTGGACAAATCTGGTTATTCTTGTTCATTTGGAAATGAAAAATTCAATTTGTTTCATGATTTGAAATTGGTTAGATCCGGTTCTTTATCGATTTACGATAATCTTTATTTACTTGATACAATTACTTCATTTAATAAATCCCTGCAATTAAGTACTCAAGGTATAAAGAGAAAATTAATCAATGAGAATTCAGTTACATTATGGCACAAGAGATTGGGTTATATCTCCAGAAGGAGAATAGAGAAACTTGTGTCAGATGAAATTCTCGATCCCTTAGATTTTACAGATTTTGATATTTATGTTAAATGTATTAAAGGGAAACAAACCAATAAAATGATATTTGAAACCAACAGGACTTTGGACGTCTTAGAACTTATACAGATAGATATTTATGGGCCATTCCTTATGGCTTCTTAGAATAGTCAACAATATTTTATAACATTCATAGACATTTTTCTAGATATGGCTACATATATCTCATTCATAAAAAGTCACAGTCGCTGGATGTGTTCAAAAATTATAAGACTAAAAATAAAAAACAACTAAGCCAAAGGATTAAAAGCGTCAAATCTGACCGTGATAGTGAGTACTATGGTAGAAATGACGATTCAAGTGAACAACATACAGGACCATTTGCTAAGTTTCTAGAGGATAGCAGTGTTGTCCTATAGTACACTATGCCAGTTTCGTCCACTATGAATGGTGTTATTGAAAGAAGAAATAAGACGTTTAAGGACATTGTGAGGAGTATGATTTCTCATTCTACCTTACCAAAATCACTCTAGGGAGAAGCGCTTAAGACTGCAGCATATATCCTTAACGAGGTTCCAACTAAAGCAACTGCCAATACCCCTTACGAACTTTAGACGGGCAAAAAGCCTAGTCTAAAGCATCTGCATGTTTAGGGATGTCCAACTGAGGCAAGGCTTTATAGGCCTAATGAAAAGAAACTAGACTCAAGGACGGTAAGTTGTTATTTTATTGGATACTCTAAAAGATCTAGGAGGTACAAATTTTATGATCCCACAACTAAGTCGATTTTTGAGACAAGAAATGCCAAGTTCTTTAAGGATGTCAAGTTTGCAGGGGGAGATAAAGTTAGGGACTTTGTCTCTGAAGAGGAATATATTAATATTCCCATAGTTGTTATTGACATTAATCAGGTTCCTATTCCTAACATTGTTCAAGAAGCAGACCCAAATCAAGACAATGTCAAATAACCTCCCATTCTAGAAATTGTTCTAAAAGAACAAACTCTACAATCTTAAAAACCTATGCTATTAAGGAGATCCACTAAAGAAAGCAGAAGTACGGTGCCAGATGATTACATTGTATTTCTCTAAGAACATAAGTTTGACATTGTTGTGGTGGAAGATAATCCAATCAACTTTCATTAAGCTATGGAAAGTTCTAGGTCTCAAGCGTGGATTGATGCCATGAATGAGGAGATAAAGTCTATGAAGGACAATGACGTTTGGGATCTTGTCCCCTTGCCTGAGGGAACGAAACCCATTGGCTGCAAATGGATATTTAAGACCAAGAAGGATTTGAAAGGCAATGTGGAGAGATATAAGGCTCGTCTTGTCGCTAAAGGCTTTACATAGAAAGAAGGCATCGACTATAAAGAGACTTTCTCTCCTGTTTCTTTGAAAGACTCTTTCAGAATTATAATTGTAACGACCTCCCTACGTGGCCATTACTTAACTTAACGTGATTGTGAACTTAAACATACTTAGGAATAAAGTAGAGAAATTTCAGAATAATTTTTTTTTTAAATGGATTTTCGTTATAGAATTCTTGACATGAAACCTTAAAGGAAGTAATAACTGTTTCCCAAAACTTAAGACCAAATGAATTTTCGATAATAAAAAATTATCAATATATAACCTTAAAAGATGTAATAATTATTTCTCAAAACTTAATTTCGTAAACCTAACATAATAACATAAATTTCTCAAACGTGATAATAACGTAATAATAATCATTACGTTTTAACATAATTATAATTTCTAAAAAGCTTAATCCTTTACATAACTCATAACATTGATTTCTTGAAACATAACCATAGTAATTTTCTTGAACTTTTTTTTTTTAAACGTAAGAATAATTATTTAGCAATTATTACTTTAAAGATATTTCTCAATTTATATAAAACTATTTTCAAAATAATTTTAAATTAAATATTAAAATAAGATCCCATTTTAATGCTCTTTAAAACTTTCTTAACAATTATCTATATATTTTACTTATAATTTTAACATCTTAAAAATTAACATATTGTTTTCTTAAAAGTTAACCTTTTTAAACTAAACAAAACATAATTTCTTACAACTTAAACTTTTAAGTTTAAGATACTAATTTCTTAAAGCTTTTCTTTTTAAACTTTCATAATAAATTCATAAAAACATATTCATAGAATTCATTTCTTAACTTAATGTAAAACTCCAATAATCCTTTGTAATTCTATATAAACTTATAATTTTTTTTCTTAAAAATTTCGCACATTTGTTGCATTGTCTATTGCAACATTTTTTTTAACTTTAAAATCTTATAGACTAAGGTTGCGTAATCACAAGCTCGGTTTTTAAAACATAATTACGTAAATTATTTACTTATTCATATGCACATAATTTTCATAAGGTGTAAACATACGAAATTTTGTAAATTAAAACATGCATCAGTTAGTAAAATAATATTGAGGAAATATTGCATTGCATGTGTGGTATCCATTCCCATCTTCACCATTTGTCCGCCACTCACCACTGCCCGTCAAGTGCCGCTGACAGGTTTTCTTACGTACATCATGAACATACTTAAATGAGCTTTCGCTCAGCAAGTTGGAAATTAGTCTCGTAAAACATGATTAAAAAAATCATTTAATTAAAAATATGCATGAACATTTTATGCTTGCTTATCAACTTGATTTATGCTTAATCATTTCAGCTATAACTTATCTTCTCATTTTGGGCCCGAGTAGTCATACTAGTGCACGCAAGTCTTGGGAGGTTAGGGTTCACGAGGTCCCAATGACACCAAGATCATTCATTACTTTAATATGGAGCCTTCCCATGGGTTGAGAGGTTAGTACGACACCCTTAACTTATCTTATTGTGCGTATGCAGTATGACTTATCACTACATGACATCACAATTTCATAATTCATGAATCGTAAATCATAATCATACTTAACTTGAAGGTGATTTAACAATATAATTTAAATATTGTATACATCACTCACCAATCACAACATCATCATCATAGCATATCACGTCATGTTATAACATAACATATCACCTCATAATATAAATAGTGTAACAAATCACAAATCATGCACGTTTGTAAATTTTTATAAAAATATTCAAATCTTTTTATTTTTAAAACTATTCATACTGTAGGCTAGATTCCTACTTACCTAGACTTCGAGTTGAGCGGGTCTAGTTGCATCTTGTTGTATCTACAGTCTATGCAGCATCTTCAGCAGTGCTCCTTGAGCGATTATGGATGGCTAGGAATGTTCCATAGAGATTTATTACTGCTGAAAACATCATTCTGGACTTTGTTACTGTAGTTTAAATCGCCTCGATTAGTTTACAATCTGTACCAGATGATTTTTATCAAATTAGAATTAGCTCGAACGGAGGTCACCATTATGTTCAGAGAATCGAAACGAGTTGGGAGGCAGTCTCGGATTATCGATCGGAGGTTTGGATCACAAAACCACGAAGTAGTTGTTGACTGACGTTGACCAATGTCAATTGGGCTCCGTCGGTGGCTGGGCTCGGGCCTACCCCCTGTAATTTGACCATTCTGAGTCTAATGGCGGTGTCAATTTCATTCAATTTTGCCTCCAACTATGCTAATTGAAGTTGCCATCAACAGTGAAAAAAATGCAAACTACGATCTTGGTCTTCCGGTAGTGGTAGCCCCAAATTACCTTGGGCATTTCATTCTCTGTGGTTGTCTGAGCATGTTGGTGGCACTGGTGCACCACACTGTCATGTAGAACAAAGGCCCGAAGCTTCTCACCGCGACACATAAAGGCGGAGATCGTTCATCCTTTTTCGACGGTCGTTTGGAGCAGTTGAGGTATCAATTTTCTACCTCTTGACCCTCTGAAGGTGTTTGTGCCCTCAATTTGGGACAACACAGCCTGAAATGGTGAACCCAAGTTCACCCACGATGGTGGCGACTGGCGTCCTCGATCTCCAACAAGAGGTGGCGCAATGGTGAAATTAGGTGAGGGGTTTTACTCCCCATGGCTATCTGAATTGAAAGGCGGCGGCGGTGTACATGTACCGTCACTAGAGAAGGCGGCTGCGATGGCGGCTCAATGGTGAAAATGAGAGGGTTCCATTGAGGCTTTTCTGGCGAGAATCATACCGTAATATCAGTGTCATTCTCTTCGTCTCTTCGACCTAACTCCGTTGACACTAAGATCATATCAAATGGTGGTCAAACGATGGACAAATCACGTCGAAAAGATTATGTGTTTCCATGGCTTCAACTGGCATGTACAGGCTGCTCTGGAAAAGTCGTGGTTGGCATAGCATGTCATCAGAACCAGCTCGATGAGAGCTTTCCGATGGTGTGGGAGGTGTCAAAAATGGAGGCCGGATCTCAAACTGAGTTTGAGTAGAGAGAGAAAGTAGAGAGAGAAAAAAAAATGAGCTGATTTGATTGGCCTTTTTTTTGTGTCATGTATTTATGGACCATCATGTGGTCTACATAGTTTAATACATATTGTGTCGGATTGATCAAATTTGATTCGTAACTTTAAATTTCTGTAAACATAATTATACTTTTAAAAATTGTAATTTATTTGCACTCTAAAGACAATCACATAAATTTCTAATTCTCTTATTGTATTATTGCATTACTAAAATATTCATATTGACATAAAAATCACTTTCATAAATTTATCCATACTATATGGATTTTGTAATTAAATTTTAAAACAGTAAACTTTGATAATTTGTCTTCAAAGCCAATGATTAACTATTTTCACAACTGTATCCATATTTTATATATGTGTGTGTGTGTGTATATATATGTATGTATGTATTCTAAGAAAGATATTATGTATTTAAAATTTTGCTTAATATAATTATTATTATATATATATTTTTTAAACTTTTAAAAACTCTAAAAATGTAATTTAAAACATATATTTTTCATTAAAAAATTCCATATTATAAACTTCAATTTCATTATAAAAACAATAGTTGTAATTTTATAAACATTTTGTAAATTAAATTGACTATCTAAAAGTCAACTTAATTTAAAATTCTAAACTTAGCACAATTTCGTGCTTTACTAATATAACCCAAACTATCTTTAGCAAAACTTTGTTTATAGGTGCACATCCAATCTATGGATGTTTCTAAACTTTCCTTAATCACTTTATGGGTTAACATTTGTCGTTTGTGCTTTTGCATTTGCCTTAGAGGCCTGTGTAATTTTTGTGAATTCCATTAGCATTCTTATAATAATAATAATAATTAATAATATTATTATAAATTTTACGCAGTTATTTACACTTGTAAGCAAATAACTATAAATGTATAGAACATCATGCATTCTTGTCATGCCTTGTGGTCTCGTAGAAAAATCGAGGTCAAACTTGCTTATTTAAGCCTTATGCTCACCATGTCTCAAATTATAATACTGAGCTCATGATCACCATTGATCTAGGTTTCTTTTTACTGAATAGATAACATATAGGAATTTCCATATAATCATAGTAAGTTAGAAATTATACTTTTTGTCAATTAATTCTAATTTAAACATTCGAATTGAGATTGTTATAAAGCTCACTTCTTTGGCTCGTGCATAAAATCAATAAATCATAAACTTTTAGTTTAGCACATTAAATAATTATTTTAATTGTTTTAATGTACTATCATAACATTAAATTATTATATGTTCCATAAATAAAGCACATAATTTTGTGCATTGACAGTATTATTTATTTACAGCTATTAAGACCTTCAAATCTGCATGTTAATAAATTCTAAACTTATACTTTCTTAAGTATTTAGCTGAGTAATTAAGGAAAAATCCTTAATTAATCATACATATTAATTTCTGAGTTTTTCTGGTCATTATAATAATGGCATTAGTGGCACATTTTGATCTTGAGTTTCATCATATGGATGTTAAGATTGCGTTTCTCAATGGCGACATTGATGAAACAATCTATATGGTGCAACCGAAAAACTTTGTGTTAGGAGATGCAAAGAAGATGGTTTGCAAATTAAAAAAATCCCTCTATGGGCTTAAGCAAGCCTCTCGTCGGTGGTATTACAAATTTCATCAAGTTATTATTTCGTTTGGTTTTGAGATAAATTTAGTCGATGATTGTATATACCACGAGTTCAGTGGGAGTAAGTACATTTTCTTGGTTTTATATGTCGATGACATTTTGCTTACCAGCAACGATATAGGCTTGTTGCACGAAACCAAGAGATTTCCATCAAAGAAATTTGAGATGAAGGATCTTAGTGACATCTCTTTTATGTTGAGTGCACAAATACATCAGGATTGCTCTCAGGGTATTCTTAAATTGTCACAAAAGGGCTACATCGAAAAGGTTCTCAAGAGAAATGGCATGCAGGATTTTAAACCAAGTGATACCCCTGTAGCTAAGAGAGACAAGTTTAGTCTTAATCAGTGCCCTAAGAATAATTTTGAGGTTAAGGAAATGCAAAAGATTTCTTACGCGTCAACAGTAGGGAGTCTAATGTATGCTCAGATTTGTACGTGACCGGATATTGCGTACGTTACAGGGATGTTGGGCAAGCACTTAAGCAATCCTAGAAAGGATCACTAGGTAGCAGCCAAACGAGTCTTGAGGTATTTACAGAGAACAAAGGACTACATGCTCACGTATCGGAGGTTGAAACAGCTTGAGATCATTGGATATACTGACCCCGATTATGCTGGATGCCAACATAGTATAAAATCTACATCGAGCTATGTCTACCTTCTATCTAGAGGTGCTGTCTCTTGGAAGAGTGCTAAACAGTCTCTTATAGCATCTTCTACCATGGCAGCAGAGCTCGTAGCATGTTATGAGGCATCCAATTATAGAATATGGCTGCAGAATTTTGTCACGGGGCTGCACATAGTGGATAGTATTCAAAGACCACTCAGGTTATTCTATGACAATAAGTCAACAGTTTTATATTCCAACAACAACAGGAGCTCGACGAAGTCAAAGCATATAGAGATCTAGTTCCTGCTTATGAAAAAAAGAGTTCAAAGTGGACAGTTGTCTATAAAGCACATCGGTATAAACTCCATGATTGCGGATTCGCTTACTAGGGGATTGCCACCCAAAATGTTTCATGAGCCCACTGCTCGTATGGGTGT
>CAMOHE010054105.1:27919-121072 GCA_946598075.1 Artocarpus hirsutus | reverse complement strand
TGAATGCAAAGAATGATCTTCATGATAATGTAAGCATCTATTGTTACTTTCTGTGACTGTATTAAGATTTGATGAGGGTTGAAATGATGATGATGACAGTTGTATATTATTAAAATTTAAGGTGCTACATTAAACTGTGGTTTATTTATTTGATTATGTTTTTATTTTAATTTAAGAGTTTTCATTTAAGTCCCGGGCAAATTACTTTGACGATTTGTGTTTATTTTCTAATCTTTATTTTATTTAATAAAAACTGTTAACCCCCACTTAGGGGCGTTACACTAATTGTAAAGATCGAAATCATAAAAAAAAAAAAAAAGACGAAACATTTATTTTAGTGTTAACTTATGTTTCACATGTTTAACATGAAAAATTAGTTATCCAAGCAGTTGTACACCTTCAGATCAATGTTACATTGGGCAAATATCACGTTACATTTTTCACTTTTATATGTTAAATGAGAGTGTGTTTCTCTCTAATACACTTCTCTCTTCACTTGAATATATTACATGGAGCACATATTTTTAGTTAAAAAGTATGATTGAATTACATTGAATAGATCAAACAGGATATCAAGTAGTGCTGACTTTTTTTGACAAAAAATATATAAAAAAAATTTGTCCCTCTCCCCATTGTTGGCCTAAAGTTGGGAAAATGCAATAAATAGGAAGGAGGCAGCAATCAATGTCAGTAGAATTGTCTTCTAAATTATTGATCACAAGAGTAGACTCATGACACGTACTAATAATAGTCACACATTTTGTTTCAGCGTTCCCACGGGGGTCACAGTTCTCTCTACTCTCTACTTGATATTTTGAATCTCAAAATTCACTTCTGCAGATTCTACAATCTCAGTCAGCTGAAAATGTGGCGCTTTTAATTTTAGTACATAGTAGTACTGTTTCTGAGTTGAGTTTGAGCTGAACTACATTTAATTTTGGCGTTGTGGGTAGTTCCGGGATAGCCAGGGCGTTTAAGCCATGAAAATATTTTGTTGTTTTGTCGCATTTATCTTTAGTTTCTCTTTGATTAGTCCAGTTTCTCAAGGGAAGAAGTTACACAAAAAATAAAATAAAATAAAATAAAGAGGAAATGTTTGTAAGATATGGCACAGAATGTGTCTGCTTTCATTTGAACTAGAATGGAGGAAGTGTTTGCCCAAAAAAGTTTTACAACATGAAGTCTCTGGACACGATCACATTATTCTAAGCGTTTAGGAACTTGTTATAGGCAAAAAAATTAAAAAAAAAACGCTAAGAAAAAATAGTAATTTTAATTTTACACTAATTCACAGAATTTTGAGACAAACATTCATTCATTCATTCCTGATGTTCATGCTAAAATTTTTCATGATATGCCATTCCTCTATCTGAAATTAACTTCATGTATAGGCTAATCACTAAGATGAAGCCTCCATATAATGAAGAAATTTGTGGCCGTGTGGGACCGAGCACCTCCATAAGTGAACCTTTGAACTTACAAAAATGCTTTATAATTAATCACAAGTTGAGATTGATTTATGAGAACTTGACTCAAATAAATTGTTTCGGATATTTGGGAAAGCATATGCTCCATTTGATTCCCATGAAAACCATGGGAAAATCCATTTTCATTTCTTATATATGTCATATTCTCAGCTATCAATTTATAGGTCACATTACCCTTTTGCTGGTTAACTAAAACGACAATGCTTCACCTCTAGTTTGACTATTTTGGGCATTTTCTTTCTGCATGTTTCCATGCAATGCCGCTTCAATGTTCAAGTTTAAAGCCGTCCTTCACAGTCTATTATGGTGCAAGATCTTTTGAGTAAGACAAAAGGGTGATTCCAAATATGTTCGTCTTTTTGTTAATCTCCAATTTCGTCTTTTTGTTAATCTCCAATCACCATTCATGCGTTCGTGTGGCATCATAGTAAGACTAGGTCGTGTAAAGAACAATCCCTTCGGATATTTTATGCTCTTATCCCGTTGATATTCCCAATGAGAAACTCTTGTTTGATCCGAAAAAGGCAATGATGAAAAATCAGGAATCTTAGGTGCCTCTAGACCGTTGTAGAGCATCTCATCTCTTGTTAATTAAGTCGATATAAAGACCAGGTTAATTTGTCTCATTCTACTATACATAAGAACTTTTCTGTCCATCCTTATTGCGCTGATCCTCTCCAAAGAACAAAAAAAAGGAAAAAAATGGCAACTGCCCTTTTTCGTGTATGGCCTTTTGCCCTGATGTCAATGGTATTTCTTGCAATTTGCAGTCTCTCAGGCACTGCACTGTTCCTATATTGCTATTTGCTTCAAATTTTTAAGTGGAGAAATAAAGGGTTTTGTTAAATTATGTGCACTTTTTTTTTCTCTACTTTGCAGATTGTTACGATCCCATGGATCCAAATGGAAATATTACAGTTACTTTTGATATTCTTCAATGGATCACAAACCCAGATGGCTATCTGGTTAGTACTACATATCTTCTGAAGACTACAATTTTAAGTTATTCTAGGATAAGCTAAGTAGAAATTTGTTAACATTCTTTTCATTTTGTAAGGTGTCTGGTTTTGTGTTGGTTCCTATTTAATACTTTATGTGGTTTTGGCTATTCAGAACTAAAATGTGAGTGTGTACAAGTTTTGATATAATGTTTTGAGTGCCTCAGAAATATGTTTGCAGGCAAGAGTTACAATCCAAAACTACTATCAATATCGCCATGTGGACAAGCCCGGTTGGAGTTTAGGTTGGACATGGGCAAATAATGAGGTGATTTGGTCAATGAGAGGTGCATTTGCCACAGACATGGGGAATTGTTCATCCTTCAAGTCCCAAATACCACACTCATGCAAGAAAAACCCCATCGTAGCCGACCTCATGCTAGATCAGGCTTCACCCGATAACATGACAGAAGGCTGCTGCCGTGGCGGCACTCTTTACCCCACGGCTATTGATCCTTCAAGGTCATTCTCCTCCTTTGAAGTTCAAGTTGGCAGTCTGGATGGCAACAGTTCTGTGCACGCACCTCGCAATCTTACCTTAATGGCACCAGGTCCTGGCTACTCTTGTGGCCCTCTTTTGGACTCTGATCCCACAATTTCTTCCGACATTGGAGGAAGAAGACAAGTTCCCGTTTTCAGTATGTTACTGCATGCCAAATACACCAGTACTATGGACATGACAATAGAATGTTGGGTACTACCAAATAATGATCAAAAAAGAATTAACAACAAGAAGTTCTTGTTAAGTTCGGCACTTAGCCGGACAAAAAAAAAAGAACTTTAGGAACATTTAGGTGATTTTAATCAATTTTTCTCCCTGCCCTTGATTTTGAAACAAATTGCTAAATTAGTTATACTAGGATGAGACTTAAACTGTCTATAAAGTTCCCTTTCACTGATGGTGGTTCACACTTCACAGGAACATGGAAAACAGCGTGCACTTACTCCAGTTTCTTGACTAACAAGACACCGATGTGTTGTGTTTCTCTCTCTACATTTTACAATCCTACCATCACACCATGCTCCAAGTGTAGCTGTGGATGCAGAGACGCAGACAAAAGCACAGATTTATGCATAAGGTAAGCTCTAATCTTTACCTGCATTAAAAACTTTGCGACTGGCCTTACCACAAAAAGCGAAAGACGACATAATATTCATACCATATCTTCCAAGTATAAAGTCCAACTAAGCTCAAGCACATTTCCTCTCAGAGAAGGTTATCCAACAGCCTCATTAAACTCTGTGAATAACGTTGACATGGTGAAATGCACTGATCATATGTGCCCCATAAGAGTACATTGGCATATTAAGAATAACTATGAAGATCATTGGAGGGTAAAGCTCACAGTCTCAAACTACAACCACAAGAGAAACTACTCAGACTGGAATGTGCTTATTCAACATCCTGGTTTCAAGAATTTGGTGAAGGCATTTAGTTTCAACACTACTTTGCTTCCCGCAGTTGGATTAGGAGGTACTTTTAATCTCTTCATACATGTTTTC
Organism: Artocarpus hirsutus; assembly: GCA_946598075.1. NCBI lineage: Eukaryota > Viridiplantae > Streptophyta > Magnoliopsida > Rosales > Moraceae > Artocarpus > Artocarpus hirsutus. Next base: position 117,084 of record CAMOHE010054105.1, on the reverse strand, counting down.
CAAAAGTTCAATTGAAGTGAATTTCATATATACAGGTAAAGATTTTGACCGTTTGTGAAGGGCTGATCCTACACTGTAACATGCCGAAATTGGAGAGTAATACGATATTTATCTCCTGTAACAATGATTTTAAAAAAATGTTACGAGTAATTTATTCTTGTTGTTACTTTTTTAAAGTTGTTATACACATAAAATAAATATTTTGTTGCACTTCAATTTCTACATGTATAGAACTCTTTGAAAGACAGAAGACAAACCCTAAAATTTTATCGAGTTTTTCTTAACATAGATAAATCTTGCAGATGAGGTAGCACTCTTTTGGGGGCTAAAGTACTACAATGAACAGTTATTGAACGCTGATAAGGACCAAATTGGTTCCGTTGGTACAGAAATACTATTAAAAAAGGACTTTGAATCATTTACATTAAGAAATGGATGGGCTCTGCCAAGGAGAATATATTTCAATGGTGAGAGCTGCCTAATGCCTCCACCAGATGACTTCCCAATGTTACCAAATAAGAGCTCCAAACAGAAATCTTGCCTCTCTTTTGTCCTTGCTGCTTTGGTTCTTTTGGTTTTGAAGACGTTGCTTTGATTAATAATTGCTCTACTCAGACAATACATCCCCTTCTTTGTGCTTTTGTAGACTCTTCTTGAGCTTTTGTGTTCTTCATGTACAATGTGCAATTTAATTTGAATTGGTCCCACTTAGATTATATTTTTGATATATGATTAACTATTGAACATATTTTTAACACATTTTGGAAGTGCTTAACTTTGATGGGTTATCCTTTCTTCTTTTCCTTGTCACATTTTTAGTGGATTATGTGAATATATATATATATAGATATATATATATATATATTTTTTATTTTTTTTTTTACCGATACAATCGCTTTAGTAAGAGGGAATGGCTTGTTTTCATTTATTTCTGTTATTAATAATGAAATCATTTTTTGCACGTCTGTAGAATCTAATTAATTCATGTACAATGTGCAATTTACTTTGAATTGGTCCCACTTAGATTATATTTTTGATATATGATTAACTATTGAACATATTTTTTACACATTTTGAAGTGCTTAACTTTGATGGGTTGTCCTTTCTTCTTTTCCTTGTCTCATTTATAGTGGATTATGTGAATATATATATATATATTTTTTACCAATACAATCGCTTTAGTACGAGGGAATGGCTTGTTTTCATTTATTTCTGTTATTAACAATGAAATCATTTTTTGCACGTCTGTAGAATCTAATTAATTCCCCTAAAAAAAGGAAAGCAATTATTTGATATAAAGCGCTTTCATCATGGGAATTTTTTCCCACAAAATGTTAAGCATTGGATATGATGATATGGCAACCTTTAAACAACATAACGGCGATCGTAGGATGGATATTTTTAGAAGAGCATGTATGGGCATTAAAATGCATGAAAAAATGGCAACCTGATTTACTAGTTGCTTAAAATAAGAAGGCCCTTTAGAAGAAAATAAAATATTGGAAAAATCATACCTGATGAAAAATCAGATCTAATATGATCACCAAATAAACCAGAGGATATTATATGAACATCTGCGATTGCATTTTCTGCAAACCTTTTAAAAAAAGGCTTCTGCAACGATGTTGCAGGTTGTTTTTCCCTGCTCGTTTCATGTCTGTAAGGCGCAAACCTTTTATGTTTTTGGACTCTCCAATTCTTGCTATGTTTTTTTTTTCGGATTTCCCCAATATGCTTGAGAACGTTTTCGGATATTTTCTGCTTCATAGATCCCTGGATTCTAAGTACCACTGATCTCAAGCCATTGATTCAGAATGGTGATTGTGACTCCATAGAGAAGCAGATTTGATCCGGGATCAAACATAGGATAGAGAAAAATATTTGAGCTTTTCGGTCCGATGGATGCTAATATAGATTAGCAATCCCTTTACAAGATCAGGCTTCCTCTTCTACTCAAGATTCATTACAATGTTGGCGGAAGTGATTTTTGGAATTTAAATCTGTCTAATAAGGTAAAGTCTTTTGCTTGGCGGGCGTATCATGAGGCTCTGCCTACTTCGTTTTGGCTGTTTTGTCGAAAGGTGATTGATTCTGCTTGTTGCTGTCGTTGACATATTGCTTGGGAGTCAGTTGGACATGCTTCGATTCAGTGCAAATTTGCTAAGAAAAGAGGGAGGAAATTAGATATTCATTTGCAAATCAAGGGTCTGGCTAATCTTTCTTTCAAAGATGTTTTGCATCTCTTGTTTGAGTTTTTTTCCAACCTCGACTTGAAAAAGTTTATTTGTTTGGCCTGGTGTTTTTGGGGAGTGCGTAATAAATTTTTACAAGGACAATTCACTAACCAACCATCTTTTGTTGTTGATTGGTGTATTAAGTATCTTATTGAGTTCCAACGAGTTAAGGTCCAAGGCAATGTGGATCGTCCAATGCAAAACAACAGAGCTTTGGCTAAATGGAAACCTCCAGATCAAGATAATTATAAACTAAATGTAGATGCTGCACTCTCTCAAGATTCTCATGTCATAGGTGTAGGGGCCATCATAAGAGATTCATCTGGCTTTGTAATGGCAACTCTTAGCAAGAAGATACCAGGAGCTTTTACACCAAAAGAGGCAGAAGTTGAAGCACTTGGTCTTAGCCTTCTTTGGGCTTCTGATGTAGGGCTTCCTATTAGTTGTGTTGAATCAGATGCTCTAGCAGTAAGCAATTCCCAATGCTCAGTTGGATAATAATGAGTTTGGGCTTTTACCGTTAGATGTGTTATGTTTGTAACTTTCTTTTTTTAGGAGTTAGTTTTTGTCATGTCTTAGGAAAGCTAATAAGGCTGCCCGTGGTTTGGCTAATTTTGCTCTTAGCATAGATGATGAACTTGAATGGTTAGAAGAATCACCTCCAATCGTTGAGTCTATTGTTGTACAAGATGCTTCTTATTGACGAAAAAAAAAAAATTGTATTCCACGATACTACATATAATATGACGAAAATTACTGTTACTATTTTAAACTAACTAGTCTCCACATCAACATTTTAACCAACTACTGCAATAACCATGAAAAGGGAAATTCAAATTTTCAAAATCCTACTTGTAAAGCCTGTTTATTGAAATTGCTTAGAATGATTGAAGCATTCTCTTGACACAAATTGGGTCGCATCTACAAGCATTCTCTTGTAGAAAGGTTTTTTTTTTTTTTTTTTTTTATAGAATAGTTTTGTAGGAAGGTTAATGGTAAACAAACGTGTTGTAAAGCAATAACAAAGGAATGAAGTTAAATGCATTACCAGTAATAGTTATATTTTAAAAGCTCGTTACTTTAACATACAAAATCAAAAGAATAAAAAGAAGACACTAATATCTTACAGACATTAAAACCAACATATACAATGCATACATAAAATGGCCAGATTAATTGCTAAAAGCACTCAAAGACACAGAAAAAATAATTTGATTTCTCATATCATCGAAATGAAACTGTACAATCAATTTATAAAGTACAATCGTATAAGAAAAATAGGCAACTATCGAAACAAGAATCAGGAAACTAGTTGCCTACAAATTAGCTCTAAATCAGGTAACTAAATCACAGCTATTCATCCCACAAAATCCCACAATTACAGACAAGATTCTCAACAAAAGCATATGAATATAACAAGGATATGTTAGAAAAACATGGTTTTTGTGGCCATTGTCCTACGTCTTCCCTCAGGAGCGGTGTAAACCAATCTGTACAGCCGCCGAGCGCACTTCTGTCAAGAATTAACTGATTAAAGCAAGTAATTGCTCCACCTTGTTGTTTGGCTTCCTCTTTCGCCCTCAACGCAAGTCTAGTTCTCTACTGTATTTTGACTAAAAGCGAAGTTCGGGATTATTTATGTGTTGGACTTAATATTATATAAATATGCAATAAAAAATAGCATACAAGATCAAATATGCAGAAACGTGATCGACAATATACCTTCCGCCATTGTTGTCGTTGTGCAATCCGAACTCGAAGCTCTGCTGCCTTCTTCGGTTTTGAAAGCTTGCTGTCTCCTGTTTGGGAGCTTCCAATCCCTCCTTAAACTCGGCCAACGATGGTGCACAAAGAAAATTGAGAATAGAGGGGAATCAGGGACCCAAAGTATTACACTGTATATAGAATGTATCCATCACCTGTTCTACTTGGCCCAAAACAAAGTGAATGGGTCACTTGAAGTAATTTATTAAGTGCTTAGAGCACTTAGATTAAGTGCTTAATGTGCTCAAAGCACTAATATTCTTTCACTTGACCCAAAAATTTCATTAATTACCACAATAAAAACAAAACACACAAATTATGATAATAGGCCTTCTTAAAAACGAGTATTATCTTCAATGTATCATCATATATTATGTTTCTTAATGCTTAATAAAAAACCTTGTGCTTATTTTATATCCAAACTAAATGATATTTATCAAAATAAACAAATGTATGCACAAAACAAATATGAAAAAATTTCACAACTGAAATAGAGTTTTCTTGATAATAAATCGTTCTTACAACAAAACTTACATAAAAGAACGAAGTCTCATATTATATACATGATTCTTAAATTTGAACGGTGGATACAGTTAGTCAAATGATCAGTTATCATCAATTCAGTGCTAACATATTCAGTAATCACTATTTTATCTTTAACACACTCTCTTGTGGTTAAATACTTAATGTCGATATGTTTACTTCGACTATCACTATTGTTATTTTTAGCCATAAAAATTACAGCTGAATTGTCACAGTATATTCTCGATAGCCTAGAAATTGAATCTACAATTTTAAGCCAAAAAATGAAACTCTTCATCTATACACTATGCGAAGTAGCTTGAAAACAAGATACGAACTCAGTCTCCATAGTGGAAGTAGCAATCAAAGTCTACTTTACGCTTCTCCAAGATACATCTCACCAACAAACATGAAAATGTACCCAGATGATTTCTATGAATCAACACAGCCAACGAAGTTCGAATCAAAGTAGCCAATTACCTCTAGATTTTTAATTCTTCTATACATAAGTATGTAGTCTTTGGTCCTTTGACGGTACCTCGTCACTTTCTTTGCAGCTTTCCAATAGTCTATACTTAGATTACTTTGATATCTTCTTAATATGCCCACTACAATTGCAATGTCAGGCCTTGTGTAGACCTGAGCATACATTAAGCTTCCAATAGCTAAAGCATATGGGATGTTCTGCATTTATCCCTTTCAAAATCATTTTTAGGGTACTGGTTCAAATTAATTTAATCACTTTTCATAATGGAAGCTATACTTAATGAACAATCTTTCATCTGAAACCTCTTTAAAACATTATTGATATAGGTTTCTTGTGACAGACCTAAAATTCTTTTAAATCTGTCTCTACAAAGCTTTATATCAATGACATAAAACGCATCACCTATATCATTCGTATCAAAGTTTGTAGAGAGAAATTATTTCACCTCATGTAGCAAACCCTTATCATTTGCTGCATGTAAAATATCATTCACATATAGAATAAGGAAACAAATTTTGCTTCCACTGACCTTTTGGTATATACATTAATCCATAATGTTCTCTATAAATCCAAATGAAGAGACAATATCATGAAATTTTAAATACCATTGGCAAGATGCTTGTTTCAATCCATATATGGATTTCTTAAGCTTGCATACCAAATGCTCACAATCACTAGAGAAAAATACTTTTGATTGTTTCATGTAAAACTCTTCTTCTAGATCTCCATTTAAAAAAGTAGTTTTCATATCCATTTGTTACATCTCTAAGTCAAAATGTTTAACTAATACCATAATAATATGAAAAGAATCCTTCTTAGATACAAGAGAAAAATCTCATTGTAGTCGATTCTTTCCCTTTGAGTGAATCCTTTAGCAACGAGTCTTACTTTATATCTTTCAAGGTTGCCCAATGAGTCTTTTTCTTTTGTTTTAAAGACCCACTTATATCCTATGACTTTTACACTATTAGACAACTCGACAAGATCCCAAACTCCATTAGATACCATAGAATTCATCTCATCCTTCATAGCATCGTAGCATAAATTAGATTTTTTACAACTGATGGCTTATGAAAACATTTGAGGATCATTTTCGGCTCCAATATTATAGTCCAACTCTTGTAGATACACAACATAATCAGTAGGAATTGTTGGTTTCTTTATTCTAGTAGATCTTCTTAATGTTGTATCAATATTTTCCTAAGGAACATGTTGTTCAACTGATTGTTCAACATTTCAGGCATTTCCTAAACAATTTGAGCTACTAGATTATTATTAGCATTTTGTGAAACTTCAATGATTAGTTGTTCAACACTTGTTTGAACTTAAGGAGTGTTGTGAACAATAATCAAACTATCACATAAGCATAAAGGTTGAGCATCAAAATAATCTTTCTCCAAAACAGTGTTCAAGGACTGATCGCTCCCAATGATCAAGTCATTCTCAAGAAACCTTGCATATCTTGATTTCATAATCTGAGTGTTGTGAGATAGACAATAGAATATGTATCCTTTAGACCTTTCGACATATCCAATGAAATACCCACTAATAATCCTTGGATTCAATTTCTTTTATTGTGGGTTATAAACTCTTACTTCAGACGGGCATCCTCAAATACGTATATGTTGTAAACTCAGTTTCTAATCTTTCTATAATTCAAATGGTATCTTTGGGACAGCCTTAGTTAGAACTCGGTTTAATATATACACAATCATTTTAAGAGCTTCAGTCCACAAGGATTCGGGAAGTTTGGAATGACTATGCGTACTTCTCACCATGTCCATTAAAGTTCGGTTTATTTTTTCTACCATGCTATTCTAGTCTAAAGAACCAGACATAGTGTATACGGCAACTATCCCATGAAACTTCGAAATGGACCAGGTGCTTATCCATTCTCAGTGTATATATCATAATATTCTTTACCTTTGTCTGCTTTCATGATCTTAATTCACTTTTCGTATTGTTTCTCTACTTTAGCTTTAAAAATCTTAAAAGCATCTAATGCTTCATTCTTGTTATGATCCAAGTAGATATACATGCATCATGAATAATTATTTATGAAAGAGATGAAATATTTTAGGCCATACGAGTCCATGCCTAGACAACAAATGTTTGAATGTATGATTTCTAATATGGTTATACTCCTCTTTGCACTCTTTTTAGACTTGTTGGTCTGCTTTCCTTTAATGTAGTCCATATAAGTGTTAAAATTAGAAAAATCTAAAGTACAAAGAACTTCATTATTTACTAATCTCTTAATTCTTTCTATGGAGATATGTTCTAATATCTGATGCCACAATATAGAGGAATCTTCATTCATAACATAGCGTTTCATGCCAGTATGACATGCATAGTATTATAAGTAGTATCATTTTACAAATTAATAGAGAAAAGGCCATCAAATAACGTATCATTCCCAACAAGATTAGACTTATAAAACAAACTAAAAAATGTCTTCGAAACATTAAAGGAATATCCCAAAGGTACAAGCCTTGAAACTGAAATTAAATTCCTAAAGAAACTAGAAATATAAAAAATCTTTTCCAAATTCAGAACGAAACCACTACTTAAAATTAAAGTGCATGTCTTAATTGCCTTCGCACATAAACGTATCTTGTTTCTTAAATAGATGCTTTGTTCATTTCCTACTGACATCCTTAGGTTTCGCATACCTTTGCAAGATATTTGAAATGTGGATTGTAAAACCAAAATAAATCCATCAGTATTATGATTAAGATCAACCATATTAGATTCATAGCAAACAAATGTGATTGGATTACCTTTCTTTTCAAGCGGTTAAGAAATTTAGTGCAATCCTTCTTCATGCATCCATTCTTTTTACGGAAGAAACACTTGTATTCTTTCTTGAATCCACCTTGAATAGGTATTTTACTTTTTTTTTTCTTTTGTTTGGCTTGTTTTTTATTCTTTTTTTGTGTTGCCAATAATACACTTTCACCCATTTCTGTGTCAGCCTTCCTTCTTCTTGAACACACATGGTCATAAGTTCATTAATTGACCATTGATCCTTATGTGTGTTGTAGGATGTTTTAAAGGGTCCATATTGCTGCGAAAGAGTGTTTAACATATGATACACATGGAAAGATTCAGACATATCAACCTCAAGTGTCTTTAATTGAGCTGCAGTGTCCTTCATCTCCATAATGTGTTCACGCATACCTTTGATACTGGTAAACCTTAAGAATGAAAATTTCATTACAAGGGTGCTAGCAAGTCTCTTATCTGATATTACAAACTGCTCATCAATGGCTTTTAGTGATGCCTTGACATTATTATGCTGATCGATAGAACCTCTAATACCAGCAAAAATATGGGTCTTTATGAACATTATATTGAGACGATTAGATCACTCCCAATGTTCGTAAGAGCCTTTTCATCCGTATTGCTAGTGTTAGTAATAACAAGGTCATCTTTCCTAATAGCATAATCTATGTCTATCCACCAAAAATGAAAAAGAATTCTCTTCTTCCATATTTTATAATTCTCCCCTCTAAGATCGGGAATTTCACATTTAATGTCAGAGTAATTTGCAGGTTACAAGGCTGCATAAAAATCACATGCTTACGTTACATAATTTTTTAGACAAATAAACATATATTATATTTTACCAATGTAAATCATACTTTAAATTTATGAATCTAGTGACATAAAGCTTGTTTGTGATCTAAAGTTCTAATTCAATTAGATTCACATAACTTTATGATAAAACTATCAAATTCTGTTCTTTTTCTTAATTCCTATAGGTAAATTAAGAAATCTAATTTGATATTCCATCTTAATTAACCATAGAAATATAATAAAAATTCCTATGGGAACAAATTTATTATATCAATTATGATTAATTACAATAAATGTCATTTCTAATTGTGATCTTAAATCACTTAATATATAATTTTATATAATTAAAGATGCTGTGGTTAAACTCTAATTAATTAAAATTATATGGATCATTAGACATTTATTCTAAAATTTTGTTCATAAATAAATTGCAAATAACATAAAGCAATATAAATAAATATGAACAAAATATCAATAGTTTTTGTACTAATGTTCTTTATGTATAAATTAAAATATGCACACAAATAGCATAACCTACCATATAATTATACAAAATTATATACATACAAAATATATAATATTCATAACAAATGCCAAGAATTATGAATCTTTTCATAAATTATAGCAAAATATGAAAATTCATAAAAATATCAAAATTGTAGATATTATAAAAATTTCATAAAATATTAAAATCTGTGAATTTTATGAAAATTTTCCTAAAAATATTTAATTATCAAATCTGAAAAAATACCCATAAAAATACTTTTTAATTTCAGATTTTTTTTTAAAATTTTTGGCAAAACAAACTACATGTCTTTTGGACATTAAAGCCCAAAACGACATGTCATTTCACCTCCCAAAAATGAGCTCTTTACGCTGCAAACGTGTCATTTTCTAAAGGCCCTGCCCAAAACGACATGTCATTTTACTATATGGCTGAGTGAATTTCAGCCAAACTACATGTCATTTCACTCGGAGGGAGAAGGAGGGTGTGGGGGTCTCCCTCAACCTCTAGACAGGTCAAAATGACTCGGTTTTGACCCGGTCTGTTCTTAATGTTTTGGGCATCATATTTGATGTTTTAAATCGTAAAAATGATAGAAATCCAATAGCCTAATGATTTCTAATCTTAGTTTCCATAAAAAATCCAATATATAGATACACACACCCAAAATAAAAAAAAAAAAATCTTCCATATTTTTCCCCAAAAAAATGAATATTATGCAGATTACCAAATACAAGGCAGAGGTATAAAATGGTTATGATACCAACCGTTAGACATAGATATGCAATAAACAATAGCATACAAGATCAAATATGCGGAAACATGATCCACAACATACCTCTCGTCATTGTTGTCGCTGTGCAATCCATACTCAAGTTCTGCTGCCTTCTTCAATTTTGAAAGCTTACTATATCCTGTTTGGGAGCTTCTAGTCCCTCCTCAAACTCAGTCAACGATGGTTCACAAAGAAAATTGAGAATAGAGGGGAACCAGGGACCCAAACTATTACCCTGTATATAGAATCTGTCCATCATGCATTCTACTCAGCCAAAAAAGTGGATGGCCTAGTTGAAGAAATTTATTAAGTGCTGAGAGCACTTAGATTATGTGCTTAATGCGCTCAGGGTGCTAACATTATGAAGATAGAAACAGGAAGATATCGAACTTAACAAAGGACATGGATTTTCATACTTAACCGAACTTGCATTGATGCTAAAATTCAGAAGGGAGTTTATTTAAGGCATGTGCATATTCTATTTTTAGTATAGTGAAATAATTCTTTTAATTGTGTGATTATCTCCAGTGTTTAAATTCGCTTTTGTTTTATGAGATAATGTTTGTATAGGCTACTAAGATAAGATCGTTGATTTGTTTAAAGTCAAATTTGATGTGCTTATCTTTTTGTTTCGATCAAATTGGAATTTGTTGGATGTCAATCTTGTGTGAAATTAAGCATACATTCATTAAAAAATCAACTTCGAACTATTTTGAGTGTGTTTATGATTATCTGTTGAGACATTGATGGATTTGATAATCAGAATCAAGTTTACATTTGTTTTGGTTGTATGTTTCAATGGCAAGAGCTGTCAAACGACTCCACCATATGAGTTGCCAATGTTACCAAATTACTCGATAAAAATCTCGTCACCTCCTTGGTCCGTTTGGTTACTTTGGATTTTAAGATGCTTTGATGAAAGTTGGACTGCTGCACACGCCACTCTTGAGCTATTGTGTTACGAATATACAACCTGAAAGTCATTTTGAATTGGTCCACCTCTGCATCCATGTCTTTCTTTGGTAATATCCTCTTATACACATATTTGGGTTTTGAACGCAAGACCTCTTTATCTCTACGAGCTGGCAATTACCAATTGTTGAACATATTCTGTATGTTTTTCCTTATCGGAAATTAAGGCCATAGAAGCAACACACCGAAAGGGAAAAAAACAAAAAACCAACGAGGAGACTAATGTGGTGTTTAAAAGGGTGGTGAGAACCAGTGATAAAAATTACTTTTATTGTAGTATGTGAGAGCTTTATACTGTAACAATTTTTTTTATTATTACTCATATGAAAATTTTATACTATTAATAACTAAATTTATTAATAACTAAATTTGTGGTAAAAACTAAGATTCATATCATAATAACAAACAGGAGGTAAATTTGAGTCCTACGTCATTCTCTATTAAATGAAGAGTTGTTTTATTTACAAAAAAAAAAATGAGAGCTTTGCCATTATTTCAAAGATGTGACATGGATCAAATCAATCACAACGGCAATTACGTAATTTAGTACTGCTGATGGCAATTTGTCGGTTTCAAATTTTTCCTAGTTTAAACCCCATTATAAAACACGAAGTGGTCCCATCCTACGACGTGTACCAATTAGCATCCTCCACATGAGCATTAAAAGAAGCATGCCTTGTCCCTTTTTTTTTTTTTTTAATGGACAAGATGCATTGCATTGTATATTATAATTGTTGCCCTGTATTAAAAGTCTGTTTGAAAAAATTAATTTTAACTAAACTCTTAATTAGAAGTCATGTAAAATTTTTATATATTATAATAAAAAAAAATATTACAATATAAAATTTTTACATGTTATAGTATTTATAATTTTAATTAAATAATTTTAACTATCTTATCAAATATTTTATAATTTTCAACCCGTCAAAAACATGCCCTTCTCCTTCCGTTACCCCCACCAACAACTTACATGAAACTAGTTGGCATTGGAATGTATACCAAACAAACGTGCAAGAGTATGGTTCACAAAAAGTTTGTGTTACTTTACCAGTACAATCAAGTAAGCAAAAAGGGTGTGGCTTACTGTTGTTTCTATAATTAGCAATGAAATCATTTTATGCACGCTAACTAGAAGTAATTATTTCATTAAAAAATGAAATAAGTATATGATTAAACAAATAGGCACAGTTGATTATTATTTTTAAAATAAATAAAAATATTTTTATTTTAAAAAATAAAAATATTTTAAAAATTTTGCTAAGAGTGTTTTTTAAATTTTTATTTCAAAAAACATGCGAAAACATTTTTAAAAATTCTGAAAACAAAAAAAAATAGGACCACAATTAATATTAGAAAAAAATCAATCATTAATTTAATTTCTTAATCCCCACAAACATGATACCTTGGTTATTTGATTAATAAATGCTTAAATGTTTGACACATCTATATGTTTTGAAAATATTTTGATCTACTAACAGAAAGGTTATAACTCACATGTTTTGCCATATTGTATAAAAAAAATTGTTACACAAAATAAACAATATTACCATAAACTTAATAAATGCATATGTGTCAAAATTGTACCGGTTTTATAAAATTGAAATTCCAATTTCTTTCACCCTTAACAAATTTCATACATTTAAAAAGTATAGTTAGAACCAATTTTAATTAAAAAAATACTGTAATATATGAGAGCTTAATTCTATGACAATTTTTTACTTTCTAGTATAGCATGTGTGAGTTTTTTATTGTTAGTTTGATTCTTTCTAACAACATGTATTAATTTTTAGAAAAACAATAACAAAAATTAAATGTACCTATTATTGTTGATAATCACTCTAGTAAAAATTAAAAAAGATACCCATTAATAAATATTTAACTTTCAAAAGTAAAATGATAATAACAATAATAATTTTAATCAAAATTTAAAATTTTAAAATACACACTTCCAACCTGATAAATCCCTTATTTGAAAAAGGAAAAACTCTACTTGATGGGAAAATAGCATGCTGCCAAAAAAAAAACAATCAAAGAAATGAAAAAACTTGGGAAGCGTGCAGATATTATTCAAACGAGAAACCAAGTGGGAGATTCCGGAAGGAGGTTTAAGATTTTCGTCGTCCAATTACGAAAACACACCTTTCCCCTTCGAATCCTATAATAGATTTTTCGCGATTAAACATAATTTAATATTAAAAACACAAAACACAAAACCCAAAACACAAAACACAATCAGTGACTGACTGTTCGGTTTCCTCTTCATGCGATATAGCAGCCGCAGCCCCCAAAGGTTACAACTTTACCGGTAAAAACCCAAAAAGCTTTGATTTTCACAGACCGAATCTCTATGGCACCTTCTGGAGACAAATCTGATGCTTCTGAGGAAGCCATAGCCGGAAACGAAGCTCAAAACCGTCCGATTTCCACTCTCCTCATCGTCATCGGTACTTTTATACTCTCTCTCTCTCCATATACATGTATACGTACCTATGTATGTATGTATGTAGATAAACTTTGATTCGTTTTTGTGATGTGTGAATGCTTTTGATTTGGGAGTAACAGCTATGCAGACGGAAGCGCTTCCCGTGGTCAACAAGTTCCAGCTCACAGAGGATCCTCAACCCCCGTTAGTTTCTTTTTCTCTTCTGATCTCTTTCTGATCAGCTTTGAGAACTTTTTGAATTTGTTTTCCATAATCAGTGTCTGTTTTCATATTTGGTTCTGTCCAAAATCTATGCTTTTTGATAGTTATTTTGCTACGCCTAGGTGCCATTAAGATTGCTTGGTCTAAAGTTTGATGTGTCAGATAATGATTGGTTTTGCAGGTTCCCAAAAGGAGTGCCTTGGGTCCGTTATTATGGTGCTTACAAGGATCTTCACATTAATTTGGTTTGGCCAGGAAAAGATTCATCTTTGGGTTAGTAGTTTATATTTTCTGGGTTTTTTTTTTTTTTTATGATTTTTTATTTAATTATGTTTTGTCAAAATTTCTTTGGATAGTCCATTATCAGTTTTGGCTATTGTATGACGTGGTAGTATAAGAGCTAACATAAATTTCAGGCCTTGAATCACTATAACAACTATTGGTTTTTATCTTGTTGATACAATATGCTGACATTAACAACCTTAAAACTTTTCAAGTTTCATTTATTATGTGACCACATGTTAATGTTCAAGTGAAAGCACTTATTACGTTTTTTCCCATGTAAAGCTATCCTAGTCATCTGCCAAAATCAAGCTTAAGAACCGTCAACTGAGCCTGACCCAAGGTCTAATTTATTGTCTTAATTCTCAACAAGTTTCTCTTTGGTCTATAGACACTTCTCAATCAAGTGTTTATGTGAGACCTACCACGTAAGGAGGACATGTACAATGTGCCTATACCTACAGGACAATACAGATTTTATATTTCTTAAATATGATGCATCTTCTAATCGTGTTACTGGCTCCTTGAATTTCTTTCCAGGGGTTGACAGTGTAGGCACTGTTTCTGCGTCTCTTGTTACTTATGCTTCCATTCAAGCGTTGAAACCGGACCTAATCATAAATGCTGGAACTGCTGGTGGCTTCAAAGTATGACCTTGGCTGTAATCTTGGCATCTTGTTTCGATGTTGTTGTTCTTGCTTCTATAATTTAATATGTTTTTGGCCTGTTTCTTTCTCTCTCCCTCTCCCTCTCTCTCGTTGTTTCCTTCTTATGTACTTGTTGTTATGCACTGAAGGTTCATTTTGATGTTTGTTGACTTATGCTAATAGTAGACAAGTACAGCACAAATGTTTTGCTACACATAGCCGTACTCATCTATCATGCACGAGCACAATCATGTGGTAATCATGTGTGAATTGGTCGTTCCTGTTGGTAATTATGAGTGCTTCGTGGATGCTTTCAGGCCAAAGGAGCAAGCGTTGGAGATGTGTTTCTTGCATCTGATGTTGCTTTCCATGATAGAAGGATACCTATTCCTGTGAGTTTTCAATTAGCCTTTTTTGCTTCTACTTCTGTTTGTTAATAAACCAAATCATTATAATTTCTCATTGCGGTACCATGTATGTATTTTTGTATTTTATGAAATCCCCAATCCCATTGCTTTCTTTTTGCAGTCTTTCTAACTTGTTTTACATGGGAGAACGTAGGATAAGAGTACGCCATCATATCCGTCCCTTGGTTTATGGTATTGCTGGAATCTGGAAGCATTTACCAAACATTAGGGTTATATACCACAATTTTCTCAAAAGGGTTTCTATTATATAGGTCCATTTAACGTTGATTTTGCTTATGCTTTTAGTCAACAGAAGAACCGAAGTAAAAGCTATGACTTTTTCAATTTTTGGAACTACATTCTTCGAAGTGCTTAATGGGACAATAAAGAACTTAAATTTTTTAATATTTGATAAAAATATTAAATAACGTTAACAAAATTTTATTGAAGCTTTGATACAAATTTTAAAAGTTTTCTTAGATGAGCTTTCTTGTGAAGCCACATTATGGGGCTTTGGTTGAAACTTTATTGGAGAGTCAATACTCTTCTAGAAGGTCATATAAATGCCCCCATAAAGCAGTTTTTGGACCCAGAGAGCCAACAACAGCTTCAAAGAAGCGAAGCCATACAGGCCCTATATACGTGTGTGTGTGTGTGTGTGTGTGTTACACAAATGCACATACTTTATCAAGCATCACACATCCTACTGCATTCTTCTCTGTACTTGACCATTTGTGCTGTATATACGTTTAGCACAGACAACAGTGAACGAATTTTCTCTCTATGCTACGTCACTTGCAGGTTTTTGATCTTTATGGAGTTGGTTTACGACCAGCCTATTCAACACCTAATCTTCTTAAGGAACTCAACCTAAAGGTGATTGGTCTTGAAATAAGCTTGGACTTACCGCCTTTAATATCTCAAGCCCTTAAATATTCACTAATTATTTTACGCAATTTGGCATTTGGTTATCCCTCTTTTTTCACCTTGATTAGATGACTACTCTTGGGTCTTGGGAATGCTGATCATACATGCTCACATGCTTCAGGTTGGCAAATTGTCTACTGGTGACTCTCTAGATATGTCGCCAAAGGATGAAGCATCAATCATTGCTAATGATGCTACGCTCAAAGACATGGAAGTAAGTTGCTTTTGAGCCTTGCCACATTGTATCCATATCGTTTGTCTTTATGCAAAATGGGGTTTCGTAACTGCAATACGTTATGGGTTGAAATGAAGAGAATAATCTGTTGGGTTCTTCTAACTAGTATCAAGAAGGTTTTTTAATGCAAAATAATTAAATTTTGTTGTTTCTTGCCCATTTTTTAACATTGTGTGCACTCCAAAATTCGGTTTTCAGGGTGCAGCTGTGGCCTACGTAGCAGATCTTTTCAAAATCCCTACAATATTCGTTAAAGCTGTCACTGATATAGTGGATGGTGAGAAGCCAACTGCAGAAGAATTCTTGCAGAATTTGGCAGCAGTAACAGCAGCTCTTTGTCTAACTTGCGCACAAGTTGTTGATTTCATCAACGGAAAGTCCCTCTCTGAACTGTGATTGCGTCTCATCACACTCACATCTGTCTTATGGGCCTCAATTTTTATGGCAAGAGAATTGACAGATAATTTGTTGTCTGAATGGGGGCTGGTCAGACAGCAAAAGTTCATAGTTGAGACTTATATGTTTGAACAAATATGTGGTGATTCTATCACTTATTTTGTTTTATTTTTTTCCTTGAAATTTCTTTCCATGTGCAAATTGGCATAGTTTTAGCAAATTGCCTACAACCTGCCCCCAACTCTTGTCAATAATTTATCAATCTTATTATTATTTTTTTCCCTTCCTGTGATTGTCTTTGGCTATTTGTCACAACAGTAAAACTTGGACCTGAAAATATAAATGATCACGCCATCAATGCAGTAGATGCCAGACTACACAACAAATCTCTACCAGAAACTTCAAACATGACATGCATGAAAAGCTTGCGTCTCAACTAAACCATTAAACTCCCGTTAATCAAATTTGCACGCTGCACATCTCTTCATATAATAAAATTGAACAAAATAACACCCTTTGTTCTAAATAATGGTGGAGCTGTATATATAAGAGCAGCCCAATCTCTGCTTCATTGCAAGGAACAAAAAGTTCCCATATAATCTCATCTGCTAGCAAAATCTGTTGGGTTCGTTTGAAAATAGGGAAACAAAAACATGGGAAGCCTCGATGATGCCCAAGTGACTGCCCCAAAAAAGGCCAACCCAGGGAAAGCCACAATTCTGGCCCTTGGAAAAGCCTTCCCGCACCAGCTTGTCATGCAAGAATATCTGGTTGATGGCTACTTCAGAGACACCAACTGTGATAACCCAGAACTCAAAAAGAAACTGACTCGACTATGTAAGTTCATCAAACATTTTTTCACTATTTTTCCCCCTTCTCTAAAGTGAATCTCCTTGAGGTTAAAATAAAATGTCAACCCAATTGATAATTTGCTTTGTGGTGTTTGTAGGCAAGACAACAACGGTGAAAACAAGGTATGTGGTAATGTCAGAAGAGATACTAAAAAAGTATCCAGAGCTAGTCCTCGAAGGCAGATCAACGGTGAAGCAAAGGCTTGATATATGCAACAACGCCGTGACACAGATGGCCATTGAAGCTTCACAAGCTTGTATCAAGACCTGGGGTAGGCCAGTTTCTGATATAACCCATTTGGTCTATGTCTCTTCAAGTGAGGTCAGGCTACCTGGTGGTGATCTGTACCTTGCAAGTGGACTCGGACTCGACCCTGAGACTCAGCGTGTCATGCTTTACTTCGTAGGATGCTCAGGAGGCGTGGCTGGTCTCAGAGTGGCAAAAGACATTGCCGAGAACAATCCAGGAAGCAGAGTTTTGCTTGCCACTTCTGAGACCACCATCATTGGCTACAAGCCTCCTAGTGCAGATAGGCCTTACGATCTTGTTGGTGTTGCACTGTTTGGAGACGGTGCCGGAGCTATGATAATTGGGTCAGACCCGGTTTTGGAGAGTGAAAAGCCCCTCTTTGAACTTCACTCAGCTATGCAACAATTCTTGCCTGGAACAGACAAGGCCATTGATGGGAGGCTCACTGAAGAAGGGATTAGCTTCAAGCTGGCTAGAGAGCTTCCGCAAGTGATAGAAGATAACATTGAGGGGTTCTGTGAGAAACTGATGGGAGTTAAGGGATTTGATAAGGAATGGTACAATAAGATGTTTTGGGCTGTTCATCCGGGAGGTCCTGCGATCTTGAACCGAATCGAAAAACGACTCGATTTGGTTCCGGAGAAGCTAAACGCAAGCAGAAGGGCTCTAACGGATTATGGCAATGCTAGTAGTAATACCATTGTGTATGTGCTGGAGTACATGATTGAAGAAAGCTCAAAGATGAAGATCGACCAAGAAGTAAACGAATGGGGATTGATTCTGGCCTTTGGACCTGGGATTACTTTCGAGGGAATTCTTGCAAGGAACCTTACTACTACCATTTGAGAAAAACCTCACTACTACCTTATCATAAGTTAGTTTCGCAACACAAATGATTCTTCCATTTCAATGTCAAATTTAGAACACGATCCTCCGAGGCACAATTTCTACGACGAATAACGTGTATTTGAATATGGCTTTTCCTTGGGTTTTCTGCCCCTTGATGGAGGCTTTTCTACCGGATTCAATCTATTTTCTTTATTTCCATCCTATCTTTCAGCCGTTAAGTTGCGGTATTAGCAGGGTAGCACTTGATATAGGATGCAATGGTGGTTATGGGCCTTTGTGGCATCCATCTCATGTTCTCACAAGTTAATTTCTCACCAATCAAAAAACTGCTTAAGTAACATGATTAAGTAGATGGATAATGAGAGGGGAAAAAAATCGTTCTTTAGTAATTGATTTTAGATTTTAGCCAACCGAGCAACAAAACCAATACATTCTCTTTCCTCTGGTTTTATATTTTTCTTTTAGCCACCATTACATCCTCCTCTTATCAAACCACTGAAGACCACTTGGTCCAACACCAACGGCTGTTAATCATGATCAGCGCTATGGCAAATTATCCCAAGTGGACAGTACAGAACACTACTTATATATAAAATAAACTTCCTGTCGAATTTTTGCATCAATGCAAGTTAAAATAAGTGAGAAAATCATGTTTCATGTTATATATAAATTAAAGACATTTTCCAAATCCCCATCTTCAAAAAACAAACCCGCTTCACTTTGGATCAAAGTAGAAGAGAGAACGAACTAGACCCGAGTTGAGTGCAAAAGGGGGAGCTAAACAACAAGAAGCAGCCACCTGCCTAGACAAGTTAATTCTGGACAGCAGTGTGCTTGCTCACAGGCTTCAAAACAAAGGACCTCAGTTTACACCACTCCCGAGGGAAGACGCAAGACAAGCTGCCCTCCAAAAACGCTGCGAAAATCACAAATACAATTGGTTAATAAACAATTAGGAAAAACAAGAACGAATTTACGATTATGATAAATGAAGTAAAGCAAAATCCCAATCGAAGACACCAACCTCTTAACATAGTAATAACAGAAGTCTGCCAAGATGAAAGTCTGAACAATTTCTGAGATGAGAACCATAGATGGCCAAAGTCCATATCCCAGGGCTACAAGCAACTGTCCTCGAGTATCCAAAACCTGTTTCAAGAAATGGAATCAGATACACTAACGGCAAAATCCAATCTTAACGCAACCTCGCAAACGAAGAAAAATATTATCGATAATAGCCTCCTTATAACAAAACAAGCACTTTTAGAAACAATACTAGAGACTAACTTTATCACAAGCATATGCATCAATTGAGTTATATAAAGACTCTTCCCCATTTAGTCAATCATCCACATGTCAGTCACACGAAGGGCACCAAACCCCTTTTATAACCAGCAACCAGGCCCATCCTGAACAATACCAGTGACTAACTTTGTCACATCCTAACCCATCTTAGAACATTCATGACTTATATGACCTGGATACCCAACAACGCGAACCTAAGAAAAACATGATGCTAACCATCAACACATGCTACAGGAACGCTAACTTAAATGTCACTAAGAAAACAACCTAACAAAAAGTAGATACATATAGTTCAAACAGGGGAAATCAAACCTGAAGAACCCAGTGGGCACAGCTGAGGAACCTCGCAATACCCAGTGCAAACACGTAATGAGCTGTGAATGGCTCAACAATCTGAAAAATAAAGGAAAGTAAAATGTGACAAAGTATAAAGTGAAATATCCAATTTCGAAAATTCAGCAAAACCATTTTTTTCCCATTCTATTATAGAATCGCGCCTTTGTGTTTTGCATGACCCGCAACTGTGGTAGCACTGAAACAGCTTCAAGATACACACAGAAAGCCCAGAAAATCCTGTTTAACAAATTATGAGAAGTTGAAGGGTGAATGAGCAAAGCTAATACGGCGCACGGCACCACCTGCATCCAAACAGAAAATAAGCATATTACTTTCTACCACCTCATATTGTTCCAAAAGACTTGTTAGACAACCAATCCCTAGAAATGCAGCAAGCACAATAGACAGAGAGAAGAAGTTTAGTACTCGGGCACTACCAGGGACAAAAACTCACCACGTAATAAATTGCAAAGTTGTCTTTATCCTCCATGTAACTAGACTTCAACTTGAAACGGATCATATAGATAACCCACAAGGTCGTTCCAAGTGTTGCCAGGTCAAGCAGGGTGTGTATATCATATTCCATAACAAAACTACAGTACAACCTAACAGCTAAAAATATAGCTGTTAATTCCTGGGATTTCAGTGAAAGCCCTGCACAGCATTCAAAGAAATTCTTAAAAGGGAGCAAGTAAAAAAAAAAATTACAAAATATTTCTCAAATGGGGAGTCTTTAGTAATTTCAATCCAAGAAGAATCTATCCCGGTTTATCTTTTGTCGTCATTTTTAAAGAAGACTTTATACGTCCCGACTCATGATCCTAACACTAAAGGGGAACGGCAGAAAAAGGAAAGCAATAATTATGAAGGCACCGAGAAAGTAAAGATAATAATAACTTAGCGACAAAAGTTGAAGATCAGTAAATCCATAAGTCAGAAATCAGCAAATACAAACGAGAATCATAACTAATACATAATAATCCACTGGACAACAATACACATTTTTCTATTTAAAGTAAACCACAATCTATTTGATAACTCAATAGTTAGAAAAATAATAAAAAATTTCAAAAATTTCCAATTAAAGGTAGCTCTTTTACTATATTTACCATCACTATGAATGTGACCCAACATAAGCATTCAACAATAATTATGGAGGCCTTAGACCAGATAGCTATATACATCTTGATAATTAAAAAAAAAGAAACCTTCATTTTGTTTGTTAATACAAGGTGGGATCAAACCCACGACCAGGCCAAAGCCTCACCCCTTCGAAAATCCAGTGCCACTAGACCAATCAGTCTTAGGCATAATGAAGAGCAACTGAACCCAGCTACCCATATACATGCTTAAAGCAGAATCTTTTATTTTTCTAAGTATAAGATAAAAATCCAAACATAACAAACAAAACCCTAAAGCAGAATTCTTTATTTTTTCCAATTACTCGTATAAAATTTTTCACATTAGCTATATACATCTTGATAATGAAAAGTAGAAAACTTCTTTCTTTTTTTTAATACGAGGTGGGATCAAACCCACAACCAGCCCAAAGCTCCACCCCATCAAAAACCTGGTGCCACTAGACCGAAGGGTCTTAGGCATAATGAAGAGCAAACTAACACAGCTACCCATATATATACACTTAAAGCAGAATCTTTTATTTTTCCAATTATAAGATAAAATCCAAACATTAAAAACAAACCTCGAATCAGAAATCTTCATTTTTTCCAATTACTCATAATTTTTTTTAGCTATAATTACCATCACTATGGATGCCATCCAAAACAAGTATTCAACAATAATTATGAAGGCCTTGGACCAAATAGCGACATACATCTTAGCATGGTTTTAAAAGGCGGAAACGCGAACCGAGGCATTTTGTATAATCGAGGCGAGTCATAAGCCTCAAGACGGAACGAGGCGTCAGCCTCAAATGTAAAAAAAATCATAAAATTGAATAAAATATATAAACATGTCCAAACAAACAAAACACACACTTAGTTCCTGTCATAACAAATAAAACACACACAAAGCAATTCAATTCTAAAGCCCTCAAAAATTGAAGTTTCAATAATCATCATCATCATCATCATCATCCTCATCCTTATCTTCTTCTTCATCACTATTATCTTCCATATCAATATCAATTCAACTCTAGATAAATTTGCTAATCCTCCGCACAGTTATTGTGTACGTTTGTTATGAAACAATCCCTCTTTTTTCCTTTTAATAAAGGCGGGATTGAACCCACGACCTTCCCACGAACCCCGATGCTATCAGACCAAACGGTCTTAGGTCTAATGAAAAGCAAACTAACACAGCTATCTATATATTTACTTTTACTTAAAGCAGAAGATTCTATTTTTCCAATTATGAGATAAAATCAAAACATTGTAAACAAGATCCCAATCTGCTCGTACTTATTGACTTTTAGCGATATTATTCATCCTGTGTTCAGCTGAATACACTAAAGTAAGCACAAAATATTGGCAAGAAACTACGTTATCAGATGTTTTATAAATCAAACATTGTTTTCAGGTAGTTTTAAAAGAAAGTGAAGCATTATCCACAAAGGAACAAAGATATGTTTGCTTATCTTTTAGCCCAAGAGATATCCAACTATATACTTAACAAAACCTTAACCGCACAAGAAATGAGGGGTGAAAGATTATTCAATTATTCAAAAATAATAAAAATAATAAATCAGAACATTAGGTCCTACGCGACTACTTGGCGATCCAAATATAGCACAATAACCTAAATAACAGGAAAATAGGGTAAAATACTAGAAGGGGCAAAAGAAAATAAAAGAAAAGAAGAGAAAATCCGTTTCTTTCCTTTTTGTTTGGTGGGGGGGAGAGAAAGGAACGCCTGATGACAACAAAAAGAAAAAATTATAAAGAATAGCAAGAAAAGAAAAACGAAGGCGAGCGAATTTTGAATATGAATTTCCAATCAATCTAACTGAACAATGAAGAAATCAACAAGGATCAACCATACTTTGTCACAGTAAAGTCCGTAATTTTACCCTCAATTTCTAAGGATTCTTGTCAACCAAACAAAACGCACGCGCAAAAGAAAACGAAGAAATGGAAATTCCATCGCTATGCGTTCCAGAAACTTTTACCAGCGCAGGTCTTCTCCTTCATGAGCTTGTAGATGAGCACAGATATTCCAATGGAGTGAACGGCCTCGGCGGCGACGAAGAGGTTGTCGTGATCGTGGACGATGAATCGCAGCAAAACGAGAGCCGACATGCCCGCAATCACAGCGAGAAAGGCCTTGACTTTGGGCGGCTGTCGGCGCACCCATGTCGAGATGGCGTGGATCGACCTCTTCTGAGCCCTCATGAGGTGATTTTCTCGGCGCCTTCGATTTTCCCGGAAAGCGTGATGAGCTGATGAGAGGGAAAAATTGAAGGAATGAAGTGGGTGGAGCTTGAGAAAAGAGAAAATATTGTAGAGAGCGAGAGAGAAAGAGAGAGAGGGATTGTGCGTTTTATTATTGGGTCCACAAGGTCAAGATTGAGAAAGTTTCCCGAAACAATTAAAAGAAAAAAAGAAATTATTTATTTATTATTAAAAAATGTGTTCTTTAAAAATAAAATAAAAAATATAAGAAGAAGACACGTGTATTTTTTTGGTTTGGAATCTTTGGATACGGGTGTTCTTCCGGATCCGAGGATTATTTATAAAAATAGTTTTATATATTGTAATTTCTTATATACGTCTTGGTTTTTATTTTCATAGATTTTTTAGTTTTAATTTTTTTGGAATTATTCATACGTTTTTTTGACAAAGAAAACAATAGTTTTTAAAATTTTAAAAACTATTTTCTAAAATTTTCCACAAAAATTCTTTTATAATTTGTTTATGTAGGTTTCTTTCCCTTTTTTATATATCAAAAATGTACCACAATGATGCTTTTGAGTTTTCAAAAACAAATAAATAAGTTACCAAAATCTGGCCGCTAAAAATAAATTTATGTGATTACCTTTTTTAGCAAAGTTTTAATTAAGAAAATTTGATAATGCGGGCACTTTATCCTACACATCAAAGTTACATCCTTAGCTTGGTGTTGTCTTTAGTTCAGTTCTAGCATGGCACCTTCTTCGGTTTGATCTCTCCTCCGACCTTAATTCGGTCCTATCTCAGTTCAGTCTATTGCATTGACCCCCAACATATAGGGTGTTTGGTATAATGATTAGGACCATTAGTTATAACTATAAGTACTGTAGTATGTGAGAGCTTTACATTGTGGCAACTTTTTTTGTTTTTACTGTTTCTAACTGAAAAATTGGTTAAAACCAACTAATACCAACATGCTATTAATTAATAACAGTGACCTAAAATTTTTGTTTAAAAAGATGAAAACTAATTTGCTTTCTCAATTTTTTTTTAGGAGAAAAGATCATAAAACAAGCAATATAATTAAGATTAGCAAATGTGCTTCTTCAAAAGAAAATTTTATTTTTTTTTAACGGAGCAAAAAAATGTTCAATAAAATGTCAGAAAATTTGCCTTAAGAGTAAAACCTAATCACGAACTTTCTTGTGAAAAAAAAATAGGTATCTTTTTTTTTTCCCATATTAAATAATAATAAAATTGGTTATTTTCATTTTTTATACCTTGTATTTTCATATTATCGAAAAATCATACCTTATATATGTTAAACTTTAACACTTTTATACCTTCACATGTTAAATTCATATTAAATTCATACCTTTTTTGACTTAACGGTTAATTTTGACAATAAAAGATCTAAACATCCTTAAAAAAACTAAAAAATACATTTAAAATTTGAGAAAAGGCTAAAATTTTTAAAATGTGAAGGATATTCAAATATTTTAACATAGAAAAAGTAATAATTTAACATAAATGTAATGTCCCTAAGTAGGAGTTAACAGTTTTTAATAAATAAAAATAAAGATTAGAAAAAATAAATAAAACATAAAAAAAAATGCTCGAAACTTAACTAAAAACTCTCATAACAAAACAAAAATATAAACAACAATTTAAACCGTAGATTAATATAGCACCATAAATTTAATAATACAAAATTTTCATCATCATCATTCCAACCCTCAACAAATCTTAATACAGCCATAGAAAAGTAACATTCGATGCTTACATTATCACGATGGACATTCTTAGCAAATAAAGCAAATTCAATGTTATACAGCTACATAGTTTCCTTAACTATTTTCTCATTACTAACTCATACCTTGTAAGTCCTGAAAAGATAGAAATATAGGGGAATGAGCGACAACATGTTCAATAGAAAAAACAATTACTCACTTTTAGGTTTTTATCATTGCTGCATTAAAACCTGCATGGTTAGTTAGTGTTCATCATTATCTAAATTATGAGATTTATTATGATCATATTCCGTGAATACCATAGTTAATTATTACCGAGTTTCATACACATATATATACAAATACTACAATCCATCATTATTCATAGGTATCCATGTTCAATAAAGTATCACTCAACTCATCGAAACCCAAATGGGCGTACTTGACCGCCCTCCAATCACTCCAAGGGTGTTTTGTTGAGGGGACATCAAATCCTGAATCTTCATCAAGTCGATTCCTGTACAGTGCGTTCTGGAACTTTTGACCCAAGGAAGCGTCATCACCTCCCCTATTTTACCTTTTAGGGTATTCGTACCCAATGATATAACCGCCTCCCTTTTCACGTCTCACCATTTCTCTATATTCAATCGTTATTTATAGAGTCAGTTTTTCTAACTATGCTACTCAATTTACAACAATATATGTCAAATCATTATATTCATCGCTGTATAATATAGGATGAGTTCCACATCATCATGTTATAGATATAATCATATACATTCAAAATATCATATACATATCTTGCAACATAAAATAACCAAATTTTACTTTACCAAAACCTCATAAAAGATGAGTAATAGAATCCCTACCTCTTTATAAATATCCACTGATAATTTTCAGCTTACACAATTCACCACGTAAGCTCCACGTACGCCGTTATCGTAAAACGTATAAAATAACCATACTTTAACTTGAATCCTAATTTTTAATTATGTTAATTTATCATTTATTTTTATTAGTGTGCCATAATCATTAAGTTACTAAAATTGTCAATATCACTTTTTTAACTTAATTTTAGTAAATTATAAAATAACAATAAAATTAAAATATACAAATTTTATTTTTGTATGAAATATGTGATAAAATAAATAATACGATTTTAAAATATTTATAATTAAAATAATTAAAATGTTGGATATTTATTAAAATAAAATTATTTGTAATTACAAACTTTATAGAAAACTATTTAAGAATTCTGGAACATAAATTATCAAATAATTATTCTTGTCGTAGTGGTTTGACTCCTCTTTATTGCTCTTCAGCTTAAGGGTTTGAATCTTACCCAAAGCTTATTTTTATTGACTTTCTATGTGTGAAAACGATATGCCATTTTTTACCTGCTTTTTAAGTATAAAAACTACATAAATAATATATAATCGTCTCTAAACATCAAAAATATAATTCTCAAAATTTTCATACCAAAAAACAACTTAAAATCAAAGTTACAGTTTTAGAATTCTAACCTCAAAACTTAGCTTAAATCTATGGTCTGATGTTGAAAATGTTTAGATTTCTTTGATCTTTAAGCTTATGAGAAGTTGTTTGTGAAAATCTATGAGAGAATAACTTGAAATTCATGAAGAGTGTTTAAGCTTTTCCTTTGGTTGTCTCACTGTGAAAGAAAGAATGAAGAAGAAGAGAATGAGAAAAAGAAAAGAAGTGTAGAGGGAGAAGAAAAGAAATGAGCAGGGAAGAAAGAAGGAAACTTGAGAAGGGAAAAGGAGAATAATTGAGGGGAAGACAAGAAATGTAAGAGTCGATGTAATGTCTCTTTTGAAGACTTTGATTCAAATAATGCTTAATGGCATTTTCGTAATTAATTAGAAGTTCTAAAGGCATTTCGGTGAATATACTAAGTAGCTATAGAAAATTTTAAAATAAGTGAAAATAAATATTATGAAATAGTTTTTAAATGAAAAAATTTTAATTAGCACACTAATAATTAATTTAATTACCATAATACCCGTTAAGAAAATAACGGGTGTCACAATAAATTTAAAATATGAAGGCATAAGAGTATTGAAGTTTAAAATACAAGATATGATTTTTCGATAACCACAAAATACAGGGCATAAAAATGAAAATAACCCTAATATTAATAAAGAAGAACTCTACCTCTAAAAATGTTGAAAATTTTCCATTTTTATATGTTTTGCACGATATCTTTCAAACCAAAAAAAACATTGCATGAATGTCCGTCATTTGCTAATTAATGAACAATGCCTAGTGTAACAAGTAAATTGAGACGAAAGCATACACACAACGTTGCTGGATGAACGCTTGATTGTAATTCAAATTACTAATATTTCCCTTTTAACAGATTTGAACAAGATGAAATATGGAAGTAAGAAAATAAAAGAAAAGAAAACATTTTTTAGTAGTTAATAAAAATAACTTTGCACGTCAGGGAACCATACAAAAGGATAATTAGAAACAACAAGTTTTACGTTTCGATAAACTCTGCGTTGAGGACTATCATTAGAAAGAAACAAATTTTCTTCAGATCAAAAGGAAAAAAAAAAAATCTCAGCTAATGCTCAATCTGCGAAAGTTAGAACGTCGTTTTAAAATCTAAAGACAGAGATCTTCAAACTTGTATACTATGCCCACGAGGCTCACGAGTAGCGTGGCAGCGCATTAAATGTTCTTCCAAAAAGATAAGAACCGACTAAACAAAAGAAAAACGACAAACAAAAAGAGATGACAACTGACGCCTGCATGAACGTGTCATCCAAGAGACAAATAACTGGCAAAATAGAAATGGCGAAGATCACATTTGTTTTTTTTTTTTTTTTTTGTTTTTTCCACAAAAAGGAAGAAAAGAACAAGGTAAAAAATTATAATAACTACATGGTACGATAGTTTTTTTTTTTGGTGTGTGTGGGGAAAAATCGAGCTATCTTCTTTTGAGTTGCGTGTAGTTTTCCACTGATTTTACTACATACAGAGATAAAATCCAGTTTAGGTTGGTTGGAAAAGTAAAAATTATAAGGTTTTTTTTCTTAGAAAAAAAAAAAGAAGAAGCAGGCAAGACCGCAAGATGCAACTGTAGACACAAGCACTTGTCCATTTAGAACACACACATAAACGAACATTAAAAAAAAGAAATGGACATCAAAGAATTAGATAGTTTTGCACTAAAAGAAAACATAAGTACATACTAACTGAGAAATTATTACAAGAAACCTGAACTCATCTTGATTTTAGCTTTTATATTTTTTTTCTCGCTGATCCTAAGAAAGGGCCCATGTGGTCACTGATGCAGTTATTCAGATCAAAACGTCCATGAACGTGACCTTCTCAATGGGGTCTTCATTTGTTTGTCCTCCTCGAGGGAGACCATTCCCAAGTGAGAAGGATCTTCCAACATCATCTTGGCCACCAAATAACCAGCAATGGACCACGTTTGCAACTTTCGTGCCTGTTTCCCGATGAATCGACCGAGCTTTCCATCGTAATACTCGGGCCAGTTGTCTTTCAGCAACCTGGTCTCTGCAAGCTCAATGGCCCTTCTTGCAATTTGTGGTCGGCCAGTCTTGATACATGCAGCAGTTAGAAGCCACAACAGCACTGCACCAATTGTATAAAATATATGTGAATCCATATCATGATCATATATTATAAACAGTCATGAAGAAAGAGTAGTAATGAGTTGCAAAAACAAAGTGTCCCTCAAAGCATTGACGGCAGAACTTAGAAATACTAGTTGAGAAACATGTAATTGCCCTATCCACTAGTTGGTTTAAAATAGTTTTCAGCATTTCATGCTGGCCAATAATCATGCTGATGCTGTTTTTGGATTATGAGAAGTGCATGATGTTAAGAAATGGCAGAAGATTGTGCTTCGAGGACAGCTATTATAAACAACTATTTCTTTGTTTTGGAAGCGTACCTGGCCAGGATCCTCCATTGTGATAGCTCCATCGTGTGTTCTTAGGGTCGCATCCTGTTATGATCCGCCATTCGTGGCTTTCTATGGCCGGATAACAAACCTTCAAAGGCATCTCTCCTACCAGCTCCTCCCATCTGGATTCTATGAGATCCATGATCGCAGTGGATTGTTCAGGAGTAGCCAAGGATGAAAGAATTGCTATGCAATTGCCCAAGGCAAACCATCTGAAATCCATCCGTGCAGGACTAACATTCCCAATGAAGTAGCCACCACGAGCTGGCATAAAATCAAAAATCCACTCTGGAAGAGAATCTGGTATGACATTGAATTTATTGACCGCAGTGTGTGAGTACTCCTCCGTTTTGTAACGATAGATATCATTTAGCTGCTTCATGTCTATCCAAAAGTAACCTCTCATGTGAAAGCTCAAGGCTTGAAGGCGTTTCACTATTCTTTCAATAAATTCCTTCCCCTCGTTATCTTGCTTAAGCAAAAGTAAAGCACATCTTAAAGCCATGAAGAATAGTGCTTGAATTTCAATGGGATACCCATAAACACCCTGAAACATAGATAGCAAGTCAGAATTTGCATAAGAAATTCAAATTAATGCAATGTTCAACCACAAAAGAATATACGATTTCCTGCGATAAGAGTTATACTATCTTTCTGCTAGTACTCAAGAGGTTACAAACAAGAAATGAGCATGCGGCCAGCGTGTAGTTTTGGAACATGATGAATAATGCCGGAAATTTTTATTAGATAACAGATTAAAATGCCAAGACCGAATGGGTGAAAAATTTTGCATAGACTAAATCAGTTAAAAAAATCATAAGACTAAACATGTAAACCAATAAAAACATGATTTCCACTTCTTTCATGGCTACTTGAATCCACTATGAACATTAGGCCTTACACACAGAAATATAAGCTTAAAGACAAAAAAAAACTTGAGGGTTCACACGGTACCCAACTTAGACACCCACATGTTTTTTCTACTTGGCTTGCTTCTCAAGTTGCTACTGTAAGATTCAAGTTCCCCCTTTTCTCATAAAAAATCCAAAAAAAAAAAAAAAGTTTCGGAACCATAGGTCCACAACTATATCATCGTCTTCCAAATATAGAATCCAAACTGCGAGGGCCCCTCCTCACAGGATTTTAATGAAGTCATAATTTTAATTGCAGGCTTCAATTCAAAGTGGTAAACGACAGAAATAACAAAAAGACTGAATTTAAATACGAAAGACTTACCATTCTACGATCAATCATGCAGCAACCGTCAGCGCACAAAAGAGTTGGAAACGTATCAAATCCCTCCGAAAGACATAAACTCAGAATGAGGCGCATACCCTTCTGGCATTCAGGAAGTTCAGCCAAGGAACTGTCTCCTGTAGATTTTGTGTAAGCCCGGAGCAAGATGATCCACCAAAATCCAGAATCAACAGGAGCAACTCTTCCTATCGCACTCTCTCCGAAGTCTGCAATTAGTGTCTCTGAATTTCTAACCGGATCATGGAGCACCTTGAAACTAGCAGGCATCACTCCTTCTCCCAGTTGAAACCTGTCAATCTTTTTCTCCCAAGATTGAAGACGAAGAGTCTTCAAGATAAAATTTCTCACAATTTCTGGCTCTCCGTTCATCAGAAAAGCGAGTCCACTTGGAACAAAGTCCCTCGCAAACACCTACCAGATATGCAAATGGAAAACGCAAATCAGACTTTAAAAATATCATTAAAAGACACCAAAAAGATACAATTTCTTCCACAGTTCTTTGAGGTTCCTCACCTGATCATAATTAAGTTCTTCTTCGGAGTTATCGAGTGCAGCAATTGTCCCAACCGGTTTTCCTCGGAAATGTACCAAAGAACGCCTCAAAGCTTCCCAAGCCTCTCCCACCATTGGATGAGGTTCAAAGCTGTGGTGTGACGTTGGAGTGTTGAACCCTGACCTTCTAGGCGAATAAAGACACTCGACATGGTCCACGTTCCGTGAAAAGCAGTTCTCAGCAATATTTCTTGACGAGTGACGCGGAGAAAACGATAGTTCACTAAGCGACCTTTCATCAAATGATCTCTGCCTGTCAATATTCAAAGGCCTCGTTGGCCTATCCGTTAACTTGGAGAAATCAATTTCTTCGATTTCTGCTACGGAGCACAGAGATTCACTGTTCCTTAAACTCCCGTTCCGAGACACGTCCATGGCGAATTTCAAAGATCACAAATTCACCAGGTACTGAACCTCATAAAACAGAAACAATACGCGTAATCAATCTCAGCAAACGAAAGAAATTAATCAACAATCAGAACGAAATAAAACCAGAAACGTCGATGACTTTTTTTTTTACAATGCGGAACGAATCATTGCGTTTCAAACTACTCTTTGGTCTCCATGAATTAGCGATTTTTCCCGAGAAAAAAGATCAAGAAAATCCGAAAACATTTGCATTAAACAGTTCCATTAGAACCAGAACAACGTTTCAAACAACGATTCAAACAACAAGAAGTTTCTGGAAACTCAAATTCAAACAAGAACACACAACAGAACAATAGATTAAACAAAAAAAGAAACTCAAGATCCGATCGAGAACGAGTCTATAGGCATTTTCAACCAAACGAAACGAAACGAAACATGCTTTCATTTTTGCGAAGAAATCTGAAGAGAATTAACCTGAATTGAATTTTCCGCAGAGGAGAGAGAGAGAGGACGAACCAGAGAGGAGAGGAGAGGAGAGTTGTTCTTGAGAGAGAGGCACCACCTTCTTCTGACACCAAAAAAAAAAACTAAAACCAAAAGAAACGAGCTCACTACAAGAGTGTGATGCAATTATAATCTTTGGTACGACCAGATGTTGGCTTTGCATGTAAACCGGACAAGCCGGTGACCTACGCCACCAAGATAAGGAAAACCGATGACACGTGGAGGAAATATGAATGAAAATTAAAAGGGCAAAAAAGAAAAAAGATACCTAAATTTGTATTTTTCAGATAATAATTATATGCAAAGTGACATTATCCGGGTGTTTGGATAGGTGATAAGTACGTAGTTTTTTATTTTTTTTAGTTATAAACAGTGTAAAATTTTAATATATTATAATAATAAAAAATTACTATAATATAAAATTTTTATATACTATAATAAAAATAAAAATAGTTATAACTTATTATTTCAACCATTTTTTACACCGCCTTTACATTAAACAATTAAGTAAATCCATTAAAGACTTTCATTGTAGGCGCTTTCGAACTCGAACCCTTGGGCCTACGTTCTTAATTAATTTTTTTTATTTGGCCTTTTCTGTTCATTGATTTTTTGTGATTAATTATTATCTGCATTTTGTAACAATAATTAATTATTTATTTACTTGGCCTTTTCTATTCATTGATTTTCTTTTTGTGATTTAATTATTTGCTGCAGTTTTGTAACATAATGCACCTGCGTTTTTCTGATGAGGAAAATGTTTGTCTGCACTAGTGCTTTTTGGCATGGAGAGAAGTGGGCCCCCTTTTAAAAGGAAAACAGTGTTTCGGATCGTCAAAAGCATTATTGTCCAAAGGATACACGTCAACATCGTACAAAAAATTCAGACTAGTGCTTGAAGTACAAAGCAGGCCCATCACATTGTATATTTTAATTGACAAATGGTATAATTAACCGTAAAACAGATAAAAAAAAGAAAGAGAAAGAGATTTGTAGTTTGTTTATTGGCTATGATTCGTGTGGTTTTTTGCTATGGATTCCTCGATTTCGATCAATAATTTTTTTAAGTAATTGTAGAGATTTTGTTGAACTATTGTATGTGTACTCGATTGATTTCATATCTAAGTCAGCTCCCGGTTTTAAAACTTTAAACACGTATTATTTTCTGGTAGTGTTTCGTTGGAATTTACTAGTAGAACCAAATGTTTTAATAAAATGGTGTATTTGTCTTGCGGGTCAAATTGGGAGTTGGATGTAGCCTCCCTTTATTAGGTTTTGTTAAAAAAAAAAAGGGAAAGAAAGAAAGAAAGGAAAAATTTATGAACTAAGGCAAATGAAATCAACCTATGGTGGTTGTTTCATATAAGCAAAGTGCAAATTGCACTTATTCTCCAAAAAAATAAAGAAAGTAAACATGTTTTCCGGCTAAAAAAAAGTTCTTGATGAGCGATTGTGAGGAAAATTTTTATTATCTAACTCGAT
Organism: Artocarpus hirsutus; assembly: GCA_946598075.1. Classification (NCBI taxonomy): domain Eukaryota; kingdom Viridiplantae; phylum Streptophyta; class Magnoliopsida; order Rosales; family Moraceae; genus Artocarpus; species Artocarpus hirsutus. The sequence goes on along the minus strand of CAMOHE010054105.1, from coordinate 83,912 downwards.
ATAAGCAGATATTCCTTAATTGTATCATATATATAGATATATATATATATAATTTAAGGGTAATCATATAATTTTTTTTATATAAAGAGAGAGAAAATACCACCTATTTTTAGGTAAAGTCAAGCGTGATTTGAATTTTCAACCTTACAACCAATCAAGTTACCTTGTTTATTAACACATAACTTTTTTTTGATAGACATGGAATCATATAATCAGTCAACAGAATCATGCGTTTTGTATTTTGAGGGGAAATAAAATCATGCGCCGGGCATTTTACTTTTTTTTTTCTTTTTTTTTTTTAAAGGATGCATTACACCGTTTTCTAATTCTGTCATAATCAGTAATGTTTTAACTTTTTTTCGTTATTTTTCGTATTATGTGAATTAAAAAGCCGTGAAATGTACCCTCAAAACAAAAAACGTGATATGTTCCCTAAAAAGAGAACAAAAAGATCCCCGTGAAATGTTCCTATAGAAAGCTGTACAATTATATATGTGTGTATCTATGTATGATATTAGAAATTATAATGCACATTTCTACGAACAAAAAAAGAAGAAGAAGAAAAAGAAAATAAAATGGCTTTTTTCCTTAAAAAAACAATGGCTTAAAAAAACGACCTGACGTTTTGTTGTTAATGGGATGAAATTCTTTTTTTCACATAAAAGCCACATCTTATTCCTCATTTATGCACTAAAATGACACAATGATTGACGTTTAAAGTTTAAGATATATATCTTTTTATACAATTTGTTTTAGATTTATTTAAAAATTATACTTTTAGTTTTTATTTCATTAAATGATAAGATTTAATACATAAATTTATATCTTACATCAATAATACTTGATTTTGACTTTTAAAATGATCAAATTATCTATATGTAAAATAAAAAAAGACAAATTATTAAAAAATAATAAGATAATACATTAAAAAAGTATAAAAACCTATTTTTGAGAGTTGTTTTGACATTTTTGGGTTAAAATCCTTAATTTAAAGTCTTTTTAAATTTATTAAGTTTTCTTATTTTTTCTATTTGAAGGTATTTTGAGTAATTATTTAGGTTAAAATTAAAGGTTGACTAAAAAAAGTAAATTTGTGTATTAAATGAAATATAAAAATGTATAATTAATGAGATTAAAAACAAAATATAGACTATTTAAATAAACCTAAAATTATAAAAAGATAACTAACCCAAAGTTTTACGTCCGCCCAAAAAAGAATGTGCGGTTGTAATTCAACCAATTTCACTCATAAAATATGCTCATTAGTTAAAAAAAAGAAAAAGAAAAAAAATATGATAATATAAAGTTGAAAACTACATGTCGTTTACTTTTCAAAAGTTTACTTTTTAAAAGTCTGTTTCATCTGTCTAAAACAGCAAGTCATTTATGTTTCAAGGACTATGTTCACGACAATAGAGGAAAGCTACAAAAAATAAAAAAAAAATAAAAAAAAAAGACGAAAACGACGCTAAATCAAGAAGATGTTGAGAATCAAATCCACTCCGAAGAGAAGCAAATTATTACAATTGAAAAAAGAAAAAAAGAAGAAAAAAGATCTTATATGCATCACAGAAGCAAGAACAAGAAATGTTGGCATAATTCACAAAACACACAAGGGTGGGGATAGAGAATTACTGATTTACATGCAATATTTTAGGCATTGATTAATAGATAGTGTTGGCATCAATAAACAAATATGAATTTGCAATACTAATTGACACTATGGTTGACACTCATCTATGTAATTTTAGGACACTGGTCTATAAATCTAGTGTAGGCATGGATTAAAAAAAAGGGTTTATGACAAAATAAATAGATACCCATTAGTCGCGTCAAGGCACTTTTCACACGTGCAAAGTATCGGAATGTGACAATTTTAGTGGAAAAATACACGAAAAAAATGTGAAAGAGTTGTGATTACATCTTACAAAATTTAAACAAAAAGTGATTAGAACTATCACCAATAGTTTGAAACTATTCTCCTAGACAACACTCAGACTAAAAAGTGGAGATGAACTTTCTCTCTTCATGTGTATTAGAGTTTGGTGACCTAAATTTAGTTTGGCATAACTCAAAAAGTTTGCGACTCGACAATTGTGGTGAAAAATAAATGTGAGAAATTTCATAAGATCTGTGGTGGTAGCAGAAGGATCGGGCCGATAGGCTTTGGTCTCTCAGAATGGACCTTTGTATTTTTGGGTCATTTAGTTTATATTTTTGGGCCTATAGGGTTTTGTTTATACCTATACATATATATATATGATGTATTACGTTAAGGTTTCATTTATTAGCAAATTTTAGCCTCCTTAAACATCTCAATCTTGTAATTTTCACAAGTTTGGTGATTTTCTTCTCCTCTGCTCGTGGTTTTTTTCCTATATTGAGTTTTCATGTAAATTTCTGTGTGTTTTTGTTCTTTATTTTGATCGCATTATTTTCGTAGCAGTGTAAGTGTCGGTGATTAAATACATTGTTCCATTCCTTACATTAAATCATAAAGATATTCATAAGAGATTTCTACCTAAAACACAGAAATATATCATTTACTAGCGGTAAATCTACACCGCATAAAGAAGAGTCACAAAAGGCCACTCATCAACAAATTCATTATGGGGAAACAATTTTAGCAATCCAATAATAACATGGTAGTAAAACCACCGTGATCAATCCGCGTTATTATTTGTTATTTTCTTTACTTAGAAAAGAAAAAACATTGCTTTCTATCGCTAACAAAACTGAAATATCAAGAGAAAAGTGAGGAGAGGACTAAATTAATCATGCAGCATTAGCAAGAGCACACAACAGAGTTGAAAACGCGACATCAATAACTGAAAGAAGACATAAATAACTTAGAAATTTGAAGTTGTGTGTAGTTACTCCTCCTAGCTTATTATGTCTATCTTCTTATCTCATAAAGAAGACAAAAAACCGAATTTAGCATTCAGGCAAGTTGTCTTTTAGTAACCTGGTTTAAGCAAGCTCAATGCCAAGTCCTGCAATATCTGGAGTCCTGTATAAGCTTCATGAAAGACAACACTGTTGCATTTCAAGAGTGAAAAAAAAAAAAAATACAGTTCGCAAGAGGTGCCATTAAGCTTGCAGAAACCGGATTGCTGAAAGACAACTGGCCTGAATACTAAATTGGGATTTTTGTCTTCAATTTTACCAAAAGATCGGGCAAAAGGGAACGTCAAACATTAATATTCATATCTTATTCGGTGTGAGGACTTGACCAGATCAGATACGTTTTCATGTATGTTTTTGTGAATGTTAGGCATTGTAAGGGGTAGTTATGCTTTAAAAGAAAAGAAAATTAATCGCCATTAGTATACTAAATATATTGACCTGCTGAGATAGATTTGATTTTAAGAGGAAAAAAAGGGCAAGAAGAGTTTATTTAGAGCCCCGAAATAAATGCTTCAATTTCAGCCTTACATGGGAGAGAATGCTAGAACATGATTTCCACTTGTGGGAACAGCCCTTGGCAAGATCGTTATGCTTCTTTACCAAGCCAAGCTCTTTTTCTCTCTTTTAAACAAGTCAAGGAATAGTGGAGTAAAGCCAACACCAAAATGATCTGCCAGTCTCTCTAGGCTTTTACGTGGAAATCACAATTCATATAGCTGCTAGAAGCAATGAAAGTAAACCTGCCAAATCTCTCGATCAATGCAAAGTGTCAAGTGCTCGATTACCTGCCCTGTAAGACTTAAAAGAAGGAAAGATCGTAACTTGTCGAATAGCTCGTAAAACCACCAAAAATGACAGGTTCCTCGTCAAATGTTGACTCATTTGAAGGTGCTGAGGGATTTGTTGTCATAAAGAGGTAGAGCTGGCAGTTGGAGCCTCCCAAAACCGAGCCATTTATTGTGGTAGGGCTTCAGATTTTTGAGTCTCCCACTGCATCCTCTACCTCTTCCCTTGCAATATTTACGCCGACAAAATCAACGCCTAAATCCCTCCAACACCTCCATACTAGTTAGCCTATGATGGGGAATCTGTTACAAGGGGTGAGGTTGTGAGGAAGCTAGAATTCCCATCCGACAAGTTAATATCTTTCCTCCTTTGAAGTCTAACAGGGCAGTTTAATTGAGCACTTGACAATATGCGTTGGTGGAGATGTGGCAGATTACTCGGCTTGCTTGTAGCAGATATAGGATTTTTGATATCCAAGTGCAAGCCTATGGAGACTGGTAGATCATTTTGGTGTTAGATTTACCCCACTTTTCCCTAACTTAATAAAAGAGGCAAGAAAGAGCTAGGCTTGGTAAAGAAGAATAATGATCCTGCTAAGGACTGTTTTTACAATTGAATATCACTCTCTGGCATTCTTTATGCTCTCTCTTTTTGGGCTGAAATTGAAGCATTTATTTTGCGGTCCCAAATAAACTCTTCTTGCTCTTTCCTTTCAAAATCCATCTCAAAATTTAGTTTCCGCTTAAAACAGACCTACTTTTTTTCGATGCCTAAATTACGTATAAACAGACGTCCACAAAAGCATATATGAAGACATTCCTGATCTGATCAGGTCACCACACCAACAACAAGATCTTACATGAACATCAATGTTTGAGCTTCCCTTTTACATAATACCTTGGAAGAGCATTTTATAACCATACTCAAGACTCGTGACTGCGGCAATAGCTTTTGCCGAGGAAGTTATCACAATAAATGGCTGGAAAGCAAAAGATTAACAGCAAGACAGACTAAGAACAATAAGAAGGAAAAAAAAAAACAAAAACAGAAACTACATGAACAAAGATGAAACTCAAAATCCAATCAAACAGACAAAGAACAGTAGAACATGAATGTATTTTATAGACAAACAAAACCTTGTACCAGAAACAAATCAGAAATCTCAAGAAGAGAAAAGATCACAAAGAATCACGACGAAAACAATTAAATAGTTCTTTTTAAGGACCAACCAAAGAACTAAGCATCTAAAACAACTACTTAATTTCACAGCAACAATAACCAAAAGGGAAAAAAGAAAAAAGAAAAAAGAAAAAAGAGAGCAAAAGAACACACTAAAGAAATAGAATGAGAAAGAACTTATCTGAAGGAACAAATAAAGCTACGAACTAAATGAGTTATATATAGGCTAACTTATCGTAGTCTAAGCAGGAGTTCTATTTTGAGTCAAAGACTTAAAAAAATAAAAGTCAACCTCACTGTGTCAAGCTGTATTATTATGTGTTTATCCCAAGTTCTATGGTGTTTAAATTTAAACTTTTTTTCTTTTTTGTTGCTTAGACCGCAAGTCTAGTAGTAGTAGGCTTATCCAAATAAAAGGTGTACAAGTAATGGGCTTAAAAAAAAAAGTCTTTTACATCTGTAAAAAAAAAAAAATATATTACCCATCGTTTATCAAAGGGAAAATAAAAACAATCTGTTTCTCTCTCTAAATAGAAGATAATTCTACTATTGATAGGATATATATGTTTTATTTATGAAATGTTAAAGTTCATCATTATATGCTTACCAAGAAATAAAAATCAAGAACAAAACAAAAAAGGTCCATCACTATCGCAATAATGATGATGAAAATAATTAGTTTTATAGTTCATAAATTTTAATTATAATATTTAATTGATTATTATCGAGTGCATTTTTGTTAGGAAAATCGATGATATTTTTAGTATTTTGACTAGTTTTTTTTTTAATTCTTTTGAAAATCTTAAAAGGATACTTTTTGCATTTTCAAAATCAAAAGCAAACATCCAAAGATATTCCTTTTAGTTTTTCTCTTTTAAAATTATGCCTATCTTGACCCAAAAAACTACAATTTATGACCAAATTATTGTTATGAAATTGAAATTTAAAGCAATATCCACAATATCTTTAGGATGTTCTTAATTATAGTAATTATTTTAATGATATCATATTTTATATTATATAATTATGTAGTAATTATTTTAATGATATCATTTTACATACATAGAATATTTATAAATTATAGTCACATTTTAATTAAATAAACATAGTTGCACCATTTACCTCATTAATTCACATCTTGATTTAGTTGGAAAGGGAAATAAAATTAATTTTAAAATTTCTATGCAGAAGACTTCTTTTGTAATGACCGATAAAATTTCATTAATAAAACCTAATATTTAATTGGGTTTAATTAATGAATTTACTTTTAAAATGTGATTTTTGTAAAAAGTTGTAATTTTTGTACAAAATTATGATAAAGTACGAATAAATGGCATTGATTGCATATTTTATGACAAATGTGATGCAATATTGGGTATGATAAAATACAGATTTCATGAGTTAAATTACTCAGAAATTTGTGAATAATACCCATAAAATAAATTTTATATTACAATTAATTGTAAAATTGTGGTATAAACGAATGAACAATTAGAATGCAACTAGGACACAGAGGTTGTCCGAACCCTAATCTGAGGTAGAAAGGAGGCCAGAGCAGTATAAGAGTACTGCTAAGTGAAAACACAGATACGAAAAATGTTATGATTGGCCTCCAAAATTGAACGAAAAATAAGTTAAATATTTTTATACAGTTAAAGGATAGAAAATACACCGATTTGACCACGGCAGTATAAAAAAAATACTACGTGATGAAAAATTACACTGTGTAAATTTTTAGCCCAACAAAGTGGACACCCAATTGAATTTGATTGGGCCACCAAGCCTTGAAATGTGGCCCAATAGCAAGAGGACACCTAGGGGGTAATCAAGTGGGTGACTTTGAGTCACCAAGTGGATAAGTGAGCATTTAAAGCTTGTTTATCACAAATTTTCACTCTTTCTTCTCCACCAAGTCACGGCAGCCATAGATGAGAGCTTCAAGAAAATTTTCTCAACCTCCAAACCTTGCAAAAATAACCCCAAAACAATTTTAGAAGCAAGGCCCAAGGATTTTTATAAGATTAAAGGTGAAATTCTAAACTTTTTATTGAGTTTTCAAGGGGTTTTTCATGGGTTGAAGGAGAAATATTAACCATGTTATTTTTGCATGAAAAGGGAGTTTGGAAGGCAGATCAAAAGGGATTTCAAGCCTAGAAATCAAAAAGGGGTTATTTTGGTAAGTTGTGATATTTAAAATTTTAAATTTTTATTTGATTTCTATTTTCTCAAACCCATATGAGCTTTTGAGCTTATACTTGATGGGATTGTATGTGAATATGATGAATGACCTGTTTAGATGGTGAAATTTTGATTTATGGTGCAAAATGGTAGTTTTTGCGTAAAACGTTATTTTTGCAATTTTATAGTTACATTGTGTAAAAATGAGGTTTGAGCATGAAAACGACTTGAGTAAGGCATGAAATAGACTCTGCAGGGGTAGATTTGAAATTTTGAAAAGGATTTTGATAAAAACATCCAAGGGACTAAATTGAAAGAAAACTTTCTTTCTCTGCAGAAATGGAAAATAGCCGAAAACACCCATTTACAGTGAGATTTTGAGAAAATTTAAAACATAAAAGTTGTAGATCTCGACGAAACTATTAATTATTCTAGACGGTTTGTCGAAAAACTCAACCGTTTGTGAGTTTTTGAATTTTCAAGAATTTATTAAAAGTGAAAATATGGTAAAATGACAAAAGCGTCATTTTTCAAAATGATTTGAGGTATGGTACTTCAAGCAAAAATGTTTCTTATGAAAAATAGAAATTTTTGATGTAAAGATAAAATTTTAGCCCCCGGGGCAAAATTATCACAATTTTTGGTTTAAGGGCTAACCCGTAAAGTTTTATGAAAAAAGAGCTAAATTGTAAAAAAAAGGGTTTCGAGCCACTAGGACATTATTTTGAAGTTAATGTATGGCAGTTTTTGTTAAAAGAACGGAATTGAGCTCAGATCGGTTAATAAGGCACGGAGGGCAAAATCGTCATTTTTGCCTGAATAACCTGAGTAGCTCTAATAAGGTCACAGATAGGAAAAGAAAGTGATTAGGAAGATTTCCACTCTTCGTAAGTAACGATAGGGTAGAATTCGACATAAATAAAAAAATTAGTATTTATAAAGTTGTGTATAGTTATACAACTCGAATAATTACGTAATGAACGTTTTGTAACGAAACGTACTAAAAATTGGCTAATAATGTTGTAATTGGCCAACAGGATCCTAGGAGTCTAGGAGAAAGGAGAACAAAGTTGATTTTTGCGGTGCGCAAAAACAAGTAAGTACATTTCCCACCTACAGCATGAAATGGTAGGTGTAGAATACGTGAATATGCATATTAGGGTATAAATTCCAATGTGAATTTGTTTGTTGCTATGAAATGAATACCTAGAGACATAGAATCGGTACTCGTGTGTATACGATTAAAATACCTAAGTGTATATGTTATGTATTGTTACATGCGATATATGGTGTACTTGTGTATACGATCATGAAAACATGTATGTTTATGAAATAGGTACTTGTGGGTACTCTACAATGCATACGAACTTATATTTTATGGATAACATGTGAATATTATTTTATGCCTGGGATGACAACCATATTAAAGAAACTGGTAAATATGTTACCAGAAGTTAAGAAAAATATCGTACCGCCTCCCAAAGTAAGGAGAGTTTAAAGGATAAAATATGGTCACGGTGTTATGTAGACCTAAATGATATTGCGCAATGGTACAAACACTTGGGCCCTAATGAAAGATAAGAAATGATCAAGATAAGAAAAGTTCATAAGAAAGCATAATTGAATCATGCATTCAATTGATTGTCCATGTGAGATTTATGGGACTTACTGGACATTAGCTCAATAAGTTTTTCATGCTGTAGGTATTCCGACGAGAAGGTCTGAATAAATTGTAACGATGAGCTGGCGGACGGATGATGTGTGCAAATTAGGTATGGAGTCCGCTAATGAATGTTTTCGCTGTGCATATTATAAGTTATTTTGAAAAGGAATGTTTGAACAGGAAAATGTTGTAAGTAAGAATGTTTATGTAAAAATAAGCGAGAGAAAGTATTTTTGGAGTTACCAAATTTATCGTAAAGTAAAGTATTTATTTCAGTTTAAAAAAAAAAAATCTAAATTTTTGCCCCTAAGTATGAAAGGAAAAGTTTAATCACAGCCCGAAAAGGCGGGTTGTGACATATTTATCATGATACTATTATAAAAACAAGGTCTATTAGTATGATATAATTTTTAACAGCCAAAAATTCGTAAGATCTTATTAAATTATCATATTTTATTTAATTTTAATTTAATTTAATAGCTAAAAACCATATCTAATTTATTTTAAGATTAAAAGCCATACCTCAACAGTGCAGCATTTTAATAACTCTTGTTACAAAATTTATAATATTAAAAGAAGACAAATATTTAGAACACTAGACGACCAATAACCCTAAAAAAAAACTAAAAAATAAAACACACAAAGACAACAAAAGGGGGAAAAAAAGAGTTTGGTGGAGGAAGAAAAACAAGCAAACACAATACTCATACGTTCAGTCAAAATCCAAAAAGGTAGGCGCGGCGTCTGCTTAGCCTGAACTAAAGCCAGCCCAATTCTCTGCATCCTATAAATACTTCTCAATTTTCAGCCGAAAAAGAAAATGAAAAAAAAATTCCCCAAAAAATTCTAAAAGAAAAAAAAAAAAAAAACTTAAAAGTTCTGTAATTCTGTACCGATCACTGAACCCTAGAAGTCCAATACTTCTCGTCGAATCAAACTTGTTTTTCTTCTCTCTCTCTCTCTTGCGATTTTTCTATGTTCTTTGGGATATCATTTTGATCGGTGCAATTGGGAAAGATGGCTTACGCAACCCGTATCATCACTCAATCCAAAAAGGTGCTCTACATCGTTAATCTCTGATTGGATTTTGTCTTCAAGTTTGTTCTTTTCTTGAATTCTAATGGATTCTCAATCTTGGGTTTTTTCGCTTTTTGTCTCAACCCTACTCTTAGTTGTTTGTTTCTCAGCTTATTTACTAGTGAGTGGGTTGTTCTTATTGCTGTTGTATTCATTCGGAATTGCCTTTGGCGATTTTATTTTCTGGTTTTGAACTTGTTGGTGATTAATTATTGGGGGTTTTGTTTGTCATTTCAATCTCTTGATATTATATATATATATATATATATATATATATTCATAGTTTTCCGAGATTTATTTATAAATTAAAATTATGCTTAAACTTCTGTAAAACTACGATTATCTTTTTGGCATCCTTTCTTTTTGGTGTTACTTATTGTGAAAATGCTAAATTTTTTTTGAAGGGAAATTAATTGATTTTGCACATTACTTGTGTTCTTGGTAGTTACGAAATGCTCCAAACTTGCTGAGACATGAGCATGCTCCTTTGGTTCGTTGGCTTTCTTTCAGTGGTCCACCCTCCGTTGGTAAAAGAGATGGTATGATAAAATTAAGATTATGTTGGGTTCTCATTTGTGCTTTTTATAAGAAGATTCTGATTAATAATGGCTTGGTTCCTTGGGTTTATGTTAAATGGTTCTAAAATGTTGTTGGATTTGTTAAGATTGATTCTATTTTTACCTCAGAGATATGGAAGATTCGTTGCCATGGCTATGGGCCTTCAGAAGGAGAGGGAGTTACTAAGTCTTTCATTTCTAGCACTGTAAGTGCTTCTGGTTTTAATCTGTTATCTGATTTTTCTATTAGAATAATGTTTGGAAATGAGTTTTAAGTTTAGAAGTTAGAATTAGTTGTCAAAGACTCCCTCGTGTCTTGCAGAAGTCATTGTTTGGTTCACATAAGAGGAATGTCTCAATAACAACAGTGAAAGTGGGAAATTCAGTTGCTGGGTTGGAATTAAACAAACTGCTTTCAGGGTACGTTGTATGAGTGAAATTTTACGTTGACGTGGATTTTTCAGTGATACATTTTTCTCCCTATATCAGTTCACAGGTTCTATCAAGGAAAGGCTTTTCATCTGATGCAGGTTCGTATTCATTGATTACAGAAACACTGCTTGTTGATTACAGAAACATATATAACAATGTTATGAGATTGGGTGTACCTGGCCTATAATACGATAATCTCTTGTTTTGTCACATTCTCCTCTAGTTTGCCAGTTTGGCTACGAAGAAAAACTTGCATTTTTAATCATTTAATGGCATCTGCTCTCCTTGATAACCTTTTTAAAATCTATTAACTCATTCTCAAAGTTCTCTGAACCGTCATCCCAAATCAATTGTTTCTGTTATGTGCAAAATGGTCATCTAGTGTATCTGGAATTATGTGGAGATTTAGGTCACCAACGATTATTTGCAATATCTTTCAGGCCTCCCTCCTCACCAAGAGATTGGAATGCCATCTCTTTCACCTACAATGACAGAGGTTTGTATCTTTTCCTTGCGTACTCCTTGCGTACTGTTAGCTATATCTCCACTCTACCTGGCTAAGTACTCCTTTTATGATATGAAGGGTAATATTGCAAGGTGGTTAAAAAAGGAGGGTGAGAAGGTTTCTCCTGGTGAAGTCCTTTGTGAAGTTGAAACTGTAAGTTCTAACTTTATTTTTTCATCAGTTTTGGTCTAAAAGAACGATTTTTCTGTTGCTGTAATTTGCTGATTGGATGGAAGTCTAAATTATGACTTTACACGTCAAACTATTCCTAGGATAAAGCTACAGTTGAGATGGAATGCATGGAAGAAGGCTATCTTGCCAAGATTATTCATGGAGATGGGGCCAAGGAAATCAAAGTTGGAGAGGTATCAAATATTTTACCATACAGAGCATAAGTGATTATTTTATTTCTTTACCTTTTTGTTTATGTGTCATCAGCTGGCACATAACAATTTCAATAAATGAGACTAGATCATATAAAGACTATTATTCAGCCTTGGTATGCGCGCATAAAAAAGTCATAAAGAAGACAGTTTAGTTGGAGTTCTCTACTTGACATTCATGCTTGCCCATAGGTTATTGCCATAACTGTTGAAGATGAGGAGGATATTGCAAAATTCAAAGATTACACCACATCATCATCAGATGGTGGTGCTGCTGCAGATAAGGAGCCATCTGTGTCCACTCCGCCCCAGAAAGAGGCGGCTAAAGAACCAGCTACTTCTCCAGAGCCAAAAGTTTCAAAGCCCAGCGCACCCCCTGCTTCTGAAGATCGCATTTTTGCTAGTCCTCTTGCAAAAAATTTGGCTGAAGAAAACAAGGTGTGTCATAAGAAATGCCTTGACTTTTTCCCCCGTCGGGTGTATGCTCCTTAATGGGAACAACTGTAGTTGCCACAGCGTTATTGACTGCTACCTTGTTTGCATGAATCTAGGTGCCGCTTTCAAGTATCAGAGGAACAGGTCCTGACGGACACATTGTGAAGGCTGATGTTGAAGATTACTTGGGTATTATGTCTTTATTACTCATAATTGTTGTATTTCATATTTAAATTGATCGTTTATTTGACGTTTTTTAAGGTTCTTTTAGTAGTTGTTATGTCTTCATTAGTAATGATTTTTTTGGCTAGAATTTATTGGCTATTTATGTATTCTCCTTGCTATATGGAACGTCTTGTTTTCTGTGCAATTTTTTAAATCCTTGTCTGACATTCTTCTGATAGTTAATCTGCTGAGTGTTATATTCTCTTAACCATTTTTCTACAATTATGCAGCTTCTCGCGGCAAGGAAGCTCCTGCAGCCTCCAAGGCTAAGCATGCAGCACCTGAGGCTTTAGCATACACTGACATCCCTATTTCTCAGATACGAAAGGTGGATTTACAAATTAGTGTTGTCCTCATCCCCATAACTTATTTTATTTTTCTTTTTGTTTTTATAAATATACATATGTGGTCTAACTTCAAACTAATTAGTCAAACATGGGCATGATCAGAGGGCCACGTCATCTGTGTCTCCTACCATATTGCCCTGCCATTGCTCTCTTGTTTCCTTTGTTTACGTTTGCTCTTAATGTTATTTGTTGTTGTCAGGGTGTAACAAGTTTTAGACATCTTTATAGTTATTCCACTTTTAACTCTTTTTGGGGGGCTTATTATTTATATATCTTAAACTTTTACGTATCTGAAGCTGTTTACTGGTACGGTTTTGGCAGATCACAGCTTCGCGGCTGTTATTCTCGAAGCAAACAATTCCTCATTATTATTTGACAGTGGATACATGTGTCGACAAACTTATGGAGTGAGTATTACTCTTTGTTTCCTTCCAGAAGTTTAAACCATCGTTTCATCATCGTGTACTTATATAAATTCTTATTTGTTTGCAGCTTACGAGGCCAGCTCAACGCGTTACAAGAATCATCTGGTGGGAAGCGGATATCTGTTAATGACCTTGTAATAAAGGTATGAGATATTTCTTTTAAAGTATATATTGGACAACCCATTAATAATTTAATTTGCAACAGTTTTCTATTCTAAGATCAAGCAATTATGAGGTACTTTGAGGCGAGTGCATGGGAGAGATAGAAGTGGCAAAATGATTTACCTTGTCATTCTTCAGTTGGTTTTGGGAAAAAATGTGACGTGAAACATTTCTTGAAGGGGGAAAAAAAAAGATTAAAAAGATAAAAAAGCAAAGCCAATGCTTGCTTGGTCTATGTTTCACTGTTTTTTCTTTAGAAACATACATATGTATGTACTTGTAATTTTGAAAGATTGGCTACATACAGCATGTATCTTTTTTTCTCCCATTGTACGATCAATCTCATGAAACTATTACTACAGGCTGCTGCTTTGGCCCTTCGAAAAGTTCCTCAGTGCAATAGTTCATGGACTGATGAATATATCCGCCGGTAAGTATACAATCATATTAAAAGTTCTAATCGAAGTCTCAATATCACGTCTAGGTAACCTTATTTGCTGTCTTTTGTTCTAGGTATCACAATGTGAATATTAATGTCGCAGTGCAGACAGATAATGGACTTTTTGTTCCTGTTGTTCGGGTTAGTTAGCTCTTTAAATATGATATTGAAGGATATCATGTTTTTACTTCCAAAGGTAATTGATCTGAGACAACCATTTATATTACAGGACGCAGATAAGAAAGGTCTGTCCAGTATAGCAGAGGAGGTCAAGCAGTTGGCCCAAAAAGCGAAAGAAGGAAGCTTAAAACCCGAGGATTATGAGGTGAGAGTGATGTTAAGTTCTGCGTGAAACATGCCCGTCTAATTATGATGATATCAATTTACACATGCCGGGTCTGTCCTCTTTCCAGGGAGGCACATTTACAGTGTCGAATTTGGGAGGTCCCTTCGGCGTCAAGCAATTTTGTGCCATCATCAACCCTCCCCAATCGGGCATTCTTGCAATTGGATCCGGTATGCTTAACACTTGTCTGTCTGTTTAGATCAAACCCACTTGTCTATCCTGTCTTTGACTTTGTACGATTTAACTTTGAACAGCTGAGAAGAGGGTTGTGCCTAGTTCTGGACCTGAGCAATATAAGTTCACGTCCTTCATGTCTGCAACACTAAGTTGTGATCATCGTGTTATTGATGGTAAGTCTGTAGGAGTTTTTCTTGTGGAAATGTGGACGTTTCAACATAAATCCTAAGTTTGCCGCTTGTTCTATGTTGTTTAGGTGCAATTGGTGCAGAATGGTTGAAAGCATTTAAAGGCTACATTGAGAACCCGGAGTCAATGTTGCTCTAAACATATGGTTCGTGATTCTCTCTTCAAATGAATCTTTTTTTTGCTGTTGCTGCTTTGGATTAACGAGGGATTTGAATGAAGTCCCATTTGTTCATCTGACTTTTGATTGAGATTTAACTGATTACGTTGCGGATAGTAGTTATTCGGTTTGTATTCTCAATTTAAAGCTTTTGGAATAAAAGGGGGTTGATCGAGGCGTTGAATTTTGCTCACGTAGAGTGCTGAACCCCCATGTATATGAGCACACACGCTTTTTGTGCCCTTCCTTCTCTCAAATTAATGTGAATATTGGGAAAATTTTGCTCTCTGATCCTCTTTCGCTTTTGGGAAACTTGCTTGATTTGTTTTGAGAAAATTACGTGCTATGCCACATTTTTAATAAATGTGTGTGTTTATGCCACACTTTAAATATTTATGTCACACTGGCACTCATGTTTCACTTTAAAGTTGTGTTACACTTAAAGCATGTGTTGCATTTATAAAAAGGAAGTTTCTAAAGATGGTAATTACAAAAATTTTCTGTTTGTTTTCTGAATTACTCCAAGGTGAATAATTGATGTAGCCAAATCAAAGGATGCCTTCACTTTTTTCAAATGAGGTGGTAAAAAAAATTTAGAGAGTGTTTGGCTAGTGGTGGGAACTATTGGTGGGAACTTTTTTACTGTAACTTGTGAGAGCTTTACACTGTAATAATTTTTGTTTCTTTTTAATATAGCATGTGAAAGCTTTATACTGTTCATAACTGAGTTTGTAGTTTACACTACCTTTAGCCAAACACCCTCTAAGTAATAACATGCCGGAGATGTACTCACTGCTATCACACTTATAGGGTGTTTGGCTAAGGATGGTTCACACCATAAACTCAGTTATGAACAGTATAAAGTTTTTACATATTACATTAAAAAGAAAAAAAAGTTGTTATAGTGTAAACTTTTACATGCTACAGTAAAAAAGGGTTTCGCTACTCGTCAAATACTCTATTTATTAATTGAAAACATGACCAATCAGTCAAGAAAACATGACAACAGATTTGGAACTCTCTATGGTTAGGCAGAAGTAAATCAGTAAGTCTGGATGGACCTACAAGGCTACAACCTTACTTTTAGTAGACTAGTTAAAGACAAGCTATTTCTGACCGAATGCTGCTATTGTATTCATATTACAGAATGCTGTGTTTCATGATTATATTTACCTATTAGGATTAGTTTTATTTTTAAGATATTAGGACATTTCCAATAGAAGAGGTAAGGGTAAAAGCTTTAAAAAATTGGAAAGCAACAACAGAACAGAGGAAGACACCAAAAGAAGCAAGCGACAAAGAAACGACAACAAAACTAGCAAAGGAAGAAAAAACGCCTGCATATGGAAAACTAAAATATTCGAAAAAAATTATAAAAACCTGACGGTTACAAACTAAAAAATACGGGGAAAAAAAAAAACAACAACAGAGGAAAGCTGCAAGAAGGATGAAGAAACGACAAACAAAGATAAAAAGGACGCTGGGAGCTATTTTCAGATTAAATTAAGTCCTTTCAATCGACAGAAACACAAACAAATTATCAAAAGCAATGATATAATTAGCGACAACAATAAAGTGAAAACAACCGTTGAAGTGGAAAAGATAAAAAAAGAAAAAGAAAAAGAAAAAGGAAATCGTAACAAAGCATTAAAGCGACATCAAAACAGAAAAACATAAACTTGAACGACAGAAAATGAGGAAAACGACAACAAAATAATCAATAATAACGAAAACGTGAAACGACAAACTAAAAAAAATGAAATGCAAAATCAATCTCGTGGATGAAGTCATTTGAAAATCAAATAGAAAATATCTGAGCTAAAACCAAAATTGGAAAGAAAGTAAAATAGTAAGTTATTTTCATTTGTTTTTCTCAAGATTAAAGTTACTTATATTTCTTTCCCCCCCTTTTATATTGTATGGAAAGTGTCTCATTTTCGGAACGAATCAGCAAAAAACAAAGAGGAAAGTAATGTTTTTTTTACCCACAAAACGGCATGGTACTGGGGTGTATATAAAAGGTAGTTGAGGAATCGTAAGAGATTTTAATGGAAATTTTCATTTAGGGCTGCATTGATGGAAAATTAAAAATTGAGGTTGCATGTCATAAAATTTTTTCCTTTGTAATTTTTTATTTGAATTTAAAGGTGGGAAAATTTGGACTCTACATTTTATAATATTGTAAATGTAGACCTACTGTTAGACTATACCTTTAATCGTATTTTCCCCTCTGTCACTCCATTTGGTAGAGGAGGAAAAAAAGAAAGAAGTAACTTCTTCCTCTTCTTCTTCTTCTTCTTCTTCTTTCTTTTTTCTTTTTTTTTTTTTTTTTTTTTTTTTTTTTTGCAACTGCATGTAACTTATTCCCCAGCAAAAACGTCCCAAACCCAGAAATTTTATTAGAGATTTCATACAACTCTTGAGCACTCCATTTCTGCCAAGCTTAAGTCAAGCTTTTTTTTTTTTTTTTTTTTCCTCTCCAAAATTATTGCTATTCTTTCAATGGTAGTTTTGAATGCATAGTAATTTGGTTTTGATTTGGAGGGATTGAATGGGATTCTGTTAAATGATATCTTTCCCATTGGACATGGTGTGAAATTTAATGCATATTTGATTGCTATTTGCAATAATACGTTTCTTTGAAAAAAAAAAAAATTTAAGAAATTTCAGCCCTAGATTGATGTGTTTATATCATATGTCTTTTACTTAAATTAGTAAATTTAAATGCCCGCACGCTAATCTATATACGTGCGTGTTTTTAATTTTTCCCCGCTTTCTCTTTTTTTTTTCTTGCTTTTTATTTGATATAATATTATTATTATTGTTGTTGTTGTTGTAGAAAGGGATGGAGTTCCAAATTCAAAAATTTAATATTTGTGTCCCTGAATGTGATAGGCATGAGTAATTCGTTGATGGGTTTTAGGTAATACAACTCAATTAGATAAAAATAAATAAATTCAGAAAAATGAACAGAATCAATAAATCATCATACAATTATGCATGTGAACAATTCAAAAAAAAAAAAAAAATGAATGTGAAGTTTGATTTTCTTATCGAGTAATTCTTGGCTGGTGGCTGCTTCTGTTAAAAGGTTTTGGACCATGAATTTCATCTTGGCTGAATCTTATATGAAAGTAATTCCCTTGAGAAATCAAAATATATTCCTTCCTAATTATGGATCATATATGTTGATGATTGATTTTTTTTTAAATTAAGTTGTCTCCGAGAATTAGCACCCATAATCGAAATTAATAACGCTTATGTGCGATGACACAAGAATCTCAATGCTATGATCTCTTCAATGATGATAATGAATGAAGGATCTTAGTTTACCATTTCGCGGTGATGGATGGTATGAGCCATGGCCTCGTATTCATTGTGACGGGATTGTTTGCCTTCTTAAAGTTGATTGTGAGAGGTTTTTGAGGGCAATCCAGCATTAAGAGATTTCACGCTTGTTCCAGGATCGAAGGTTAAGAATAACTTTCAGGATAATGGAGGAATAGGATTTGGCTATTGTTACGAAAATAGTGCGATAGAAATAAAAAACAAGATCAAATACAGATTAATGTGGAAACTCAAGATGGAAAAAACTACGGACAGAAGAGAAGAAAATTACTAAACTCGAAAAAGATTATAAGACGGTAGTGATTAGGATGGCAACCACCACAGATCTCATAAAAAATTTCATATTTATTATTTCACTATAATTATCGCATCACAAACTTTTCGAGTCGGTTCAAAATGAATTCGTGTCACTATACTCTAGCAGATACACTCCAAAACTAACAATTATAAGCTCGTTAGAGTTTGTGATTGTCCAAGAGTCAGCGCCAAGCCTGAGGTGCACACCCTGGGCGGTAATTCTTGGAGACAGCTTAACATTTCTCAAGACTTTGAAATTCTACGTTATGCAGAGTACTTACATGTGAATGGAGTTTGTTATTGGTGTGTGGAAAATTATTCAATTTCAGTCAAGGGGCCACCTATATGCGCAAGATTCTTTGTTTCGATGTGTCTGATGAGGTGTTTTATTGAACGACTCATTTGCTTTGTTGATATCTATATTTAGAAGCATAGACAGTTGTCTAGAATTCGTCCAATTATGGGTCATGACGGACAATGACTATCTAATTCCTGTGCATGCAATTCTGGCAGACTGATGACGAATGAAAATAGAGGAAGATTGCTCTCCTACAATCCTCATACTCAGAAGGTTAGGGACAGTAGGCTAGCTGGCAGGGTGTTCTATCTGGAAATAATTCGTTTCAAGTACTACATCAACAGCTTGATTTATGTCATAGGAAAATATAACATCATATCCCTCAAAATGGATATATATAAGATTAACTAATAAGGTGTTTGGCTAGTGGTGGAAACTGTTTTTATTGTAAGATATAAGAGTTTTACATTAATTATAACTGAATTTATGGTTCACACCATATTTAGCCAAACACCCTCGAACTGAATAAAAACTGCACTGCTGAAGTGATTTCAAGTGTGACAAATTTCCTGAGCGGTGCATATATTGTTTTTTTTTTTGGCTATTTTACTTAATGTTATCTTATGGTTTGGTCTCCTCAAATCATGTGAACAAACTACGAACTATGTTTTCATACTCTTGCCGTTGACACTGCGCTTTGAGTCTAATATTAACTCCTATCTTTTGAGAAATAACCATAATGATATGTTTATGTGCCGATCAAGATCTTTTGTTCCATTTTTGCCTTAACAATGCTAGTTGCTAGCTGATTATACGTTTATTTTTGTTTGGAAAATGTAAGAAGAGCCCTTGAAATCGACAATGATTCTCCCAAATTCCATGCGTTTTTTCTAATTTTTGGGTTCAAATGATTGTGCCATCAGAATTTTTTGCTAAAATGAAAGATAGAGATCTGACAGGTATGTTGTGCCATCTGAATTGAATAACTCAACTTCCGAAGTGATTTCAAGAGATCCAGTGGTGCATTACAAACATGGTTTTCTTTTCTTTTTTCTCTTTTCTCAATTTACGAAATATGCTTTGAGTCTAATATCAACGCTTTTGATCTAAAGATAGCTCTTCATGAAGAACTGAAAGATATTATGACAAAAGTTCTTTTTTTTTTAGCAATCTTTGCTCCTTGTTAAGGAGGCAAACAAATCAAACGCCACTAAAACGAGCAACAAGAAAATTATAATAAAAAACTAGAAGCTGCCAAGAGATCATTACATTAAAAAAGAAAAATGAGGAAGCATCGAGTCTTCACAAATCCCAACACGATATTATTAAAACACAAAGCTGTTAACTAATAATTGAATATGTTTGCATGTATAACCGAGCGGCAATTCTAGTGTTCTACATCTAACTCTACACCTCGTGGTCCAGATGTATGACCATTGTGTTGCCCCATAATTAGATAAAAGTTCAATGATTGTCACCTCCAATAATCAGAAGAACAGCTTGGCTTGCTCTCTCCGCTATTTTAACGTACGATGAGAGTAGGAAGATATGCTAACTATATATGAATTAAATTTAAATATATATCTCCAAAGAAAATATATCCACATGATACACATTCGTAGTCCTTTTAATCGCAGAGGAGACGCGACTAAAAGATATTTGTAAATTAGTATAATTTTTTAATACACCTAGACCTCTGTTAATTGTCACAGATCACGTCTGCTCTATTTATATTAAAATCTTAGTCCTATAAACGTTCACACGTGAAGAAATTATTTGAATTATAATGTGCAAAGCAATGTTTAATTCCTGGAAACTTATTCAATTGCTTGCCATGGCTTATGGATGAGATCCTGGACTCAAATTATGAGAACAACTAGCATTCTATCAGAGGAGAGAGAGAGAGAGAGAGAACACAGTGTTACCATATTATAGCAAATAATGTGAATAAAACATTGCATGTAATACTACTAACAGGATTTGCAAACAATTATAGAATGGATAAGACAAACAAATTACAATTGTAAAAATAAAATAATGAAAAGGTATAACAAAACCTTCAACTTCAACTGGTAATTGAACAGATGAATGGTCGAGGCACATGAAGCTCACGCTTTCCTTAAAATAGATTCGTCCCCTCCGGTTGTGCACGAGGTTTTGACGGACGTCTGTCTCCTAGGATACAACGACTACCAACGGAATCTTAAGTACTATTGGATACCGTTTCCGGTGAACTTCAAACGGTGTTTCCTTCTATCATCACAAACGACTACAATAAAAAACTAGATAGAACTTGAAAACAAAGAAAAATCTCTATGACTTTTTGAGTGCAAAATCTATATATCTATGTATCTTTTTAAACATATGGAGGAGAATTCTATATATAGGTTTAAGAAAATGGACGTTACAATTCTGGATTTATGGGCATAATGACATCGGTTGCAACCCTTCATTTTCCATGATAATGAAGCTTATAATCTCCCATTAAACCATCGGTTATAACCTTCCATTTTCATGATTATGAAGCTCATAATCTCCTATTAACTATGCATTTGAGTGTTACAATATGAGGTATATGACCTCCATTAATCTCCACTAATGAGCATCAATTTCTCATTCACCCATTTGCCATTTTTCCAACACAAAGTACACGACCTAAGGGAAGAAGGCACAGAACAAGATTTCCTCCACAAACACCAAAAAAATTAAAGAGAAAAACCACAAATACGAATAAAAAAATCTTGAAAAGATTTAACATGTTGTTTGTGACAATTATTTAAAATAAAATGTGATTAAGTTGAACAGTATATTATCATCCTATAAAAGACTAATACAATTAGTTCTATATATGAAGATTATTCTTTATTTGCTCATTTATCATTCTCAAGACTATGATACAACCCTAACACAACAGAGAGAACATGTAACTAAAATGGTTTTTGTTTGGCTATCCATATTGTAGCGCATGATATGAAGTAAGTAAATATCTCAAAAGATTAGAATGAACAACACTTGCAAAAAGGAACAATATTCTTGCTGCCGAAATCAAAAAAGCACGAGATCAGAGAGAAAAGCCAATAAATTTATTTATCGTAAATTGTGTTTGTAGACAGAATTATTTACAAAATATGTATATATTTCCCAATCATACTCAAGTTTACTTGATGGAAAAAAAAAGGAAAAGATAATTGATTATTTTCAATAGGTTGTCTTTGTCTAACATTGTTGTAATAAAAATGTAAAAAGATGGTTTGTAATTATGCTTTATTTTAATTAGAAAGTACTATGTTGGCATGTGACTGGAGTAGAAGATAGAAAGTGATAAAAAGAATGATCCTAACATTTCTTTTAGTTTGGTTTATCTCTAAGTTTTAGAGAAAAGGTAGGCGTTAGGTTCAAATTCAAATTTCTATGTATTTATATATACTACCCTCTTAATATTAATGGAAAAGTTGCACCATTATTTTCTAAATACTCTAGAAGCTTAAACCTTGCTCGTCAAGGAATTATGTCAAAGAACATTAGAAACAACAAGTTTTTTTTTTTTTTTTTTCCCACAATTAGAAACAAAAAATTTCGTGTTTTTTACATTATAGGGAAAAAAAACTCCAGCTAATAGACAGTTATTAATTAGAAGTTAGAACACCGTTTTAATTTGAGAGACAATCTTCAGAGTTTTATACATTTTATGCTCACGAGGCTTACGGGCATTGTAATGGAGAAGCTGAATATTGACATTTTCAATTCTTTTTCTCTTCTTTTGGAGTTTTTCCTATTTTCATTAGCTCAGAAGATGATATGCCATAATGATATTGGTTTCGTGGTCTCTAGCCCCAGCCACATAAAACCCAAGAAGGAAAAAAAAGAAAGAAAAAAAGAACGGGTGTATTTACTATTGATCATTAAGATGTGACTAAAACGACTAAACTCTACCTTTTTCTGGCAAAACAGAACTAGGTCTGTCATGAAGAGTTTCTTTGTCTGTCGAGAGTTTAGTGCTGTACTGAGTTCTGACGTAATTCTCCTATGCATGCATAATTGAATTCACACTCCGAAAGTTAGTGCTCATAACGTGACATTCTCTCCATCTGTATAAACACTCGTCAATTATAGTATAAACGATGATAGTGACAGTGCTGTTTGCTTCCATATTTGTCCGTTGTCTAACATATAGTACTCGTTTACATATATATCAAGTGAAAGTGGAAAGCAATCTATTTTTATACTCATACTAATTTTTCCAATGATAATTTCCCTATTTATTACTCTACCATGGGTAAGCCGGCATATTTCGGCGTCATAATAAAATCAATTTGCTAAGAACACAAAACCATTTACTAATTATATATGTGAACTTAATGCCTAAGGAGATCATATATTTATAAGATTGCTGTTTTTTACACAGCAGCAAAATTCATCAATAATTCACATAGTGATTGTTGCACTACTTTAAGCCCGCAACGGAATCATAACAAGACATATATACATCTGCAAAGCACAAGTTTCTGACCATTGCAGTGATAGCTTTTGTGTCTAATTAAGGAGCGTAAAGCCCAATACATAATTCCGAATCCATGAGCTCCAAATTTTTTACAAACGGATAGTAGCTCAATATTGAGTTTTACTAGCTAGCTAGCCAAGGCCGTGTTTAATTCCTAAAGCAGTGCCTCACCAAAGAAGTTAAAAGGAACCAAGTCACCGACTATATCTATATATCCATATATATGAATGTGTATAAAAAACCCACGTCATTTGAATATGCATGCATGTGCCATGCACATACCTTCCCACGCCACCAAACCTCACTCAATGATTTTCTTTCAAATTTAGGATCATTACAAAAAAAACTACATTTAACGACATATTATTTATGACATGAAGTTTTTGAATGTCTTTGAAAAGTACATATAACGACATCTTTAACAAAGATATCATTAACGACATTTGAAACAATAATTAACAACAGGTCTCCTTTTAACTACAATAGTTTAGTGTCGTTAAATCATTTAATGACAAGTAGGAGATGTCGTCAAAGCCTTGGAGATTCTACGACACTCTTATAGACGACATTGGTCAAGATGTCGTCTATAAGGGATGTCGTGGAATCTCCAAGGCTTTGACGACATCTTCTACTTGTCATTAAATGATTTAACGACACTAAACTATTGTCGTTAAAAGGCGACCTTTGATACAACATCTATATAGATGTCGTTAATTATTGTTTTAAATCCTTATTGGAGATGTCGTTGTATGTATTTTTCAACGATATTTAAAAACTACATGTAGTAAATAATACATCGTTAAATGTAGTTTTTCTTGTAGTGTAGTTTTTCTTGTAGTGGATTGATCTCCAATATTACCAATGAAGCCAAAGCTCATGTCACTACAGAAGAAAAAGAATCTCGATCGTCACATCCCATCCGCGTTAAGAACACTAAACAACAGACTCTTTTTTTGGGCTTAAAACAAGAAACAATTTTCTTATTGTCATACTTAAACCCCTAGAATAGATATAAACCTCATTTGATCCCCGTTCATCTCCATTTCCTTCACGGATTTGTCCATGTCTTTGGTGATCAACCTCTTCTCTGACCTCATTAATATATTTTGTCCCTTAACTATCAACAACGGGAAAAAAAAGTAATAACCTTAATGGTTTTCTCACTATAAATACGTTCCCCAGCTAGCTACCATAATCATCACAAACACATTTTCTACGTACTTTTTTCCTTGTATTAATCCTTCCAAAATGAGTCTGTTTTCAGCTCTTGTTTACTCTCTAATTTTCGTGTCATCATCCCTTGTATCCGGTCAAAGCAATGTCGATAATGAAACCCAAACTTTCATAGTCCGAGTCAAAAACAACCTTAAACCATCAGAGTATTCCAATGTCGTAGACTGGTATACCTCCACTCTCAGAAGCCTCAGTAGCACTCCACATACACAGAACAACAACAACATGATTGTCCACGTCTACAAGACCGTCTTTCATGGTTTCTCTGCCAAGCTCACCGGCGAACAAGCCCGAGAGCTAAAGCAACGGCCAGAAATACTCGGCGTCTTTCCCGACCGAGTTCGACAAATCCACACCACACGGTCACCTGGATTTCTCGGACTTGACACCACAAGCAGTATGGCAATTAGTAATAACAATGGATTTCTGAATGAGTCTGACTGGGGTTCGAACGTCATCATCGGAGTTCTCGACAGCGGAGTGTGGCCCGAACGACGTAGTTTCAATGATGAGGGCATGGGGCCTATCCCGTCCCGATGGAAAGGCGAGTGCGACGGTGGGGATTCCTTCCCCAAGACACTTTGCAACAAGAAGCTCATCGGAGCGAGATACTTCAACGAAGGCGAAAAGGAGCGCTTCGGCAAAAAAGAGCCCGAGATCGACAACACTGCAAGAGACTTTATCGGCCATGGGACCCACACGGCGTCGACCGCCGCTGGGAGGCGAGTGGAGAACGCCTCGTTCCTTGGCTACGCCCAGGGCGTCGCTTCCGGTATTGCTCCGAAGGCGAGGATCGCGGTCTACAAGGTTTGCTCAGACGGTGGCTGTTTAGATTCCAACATAATCGCTGGCGCAGATGCCGCCGTTTCCGACGGCGTCGACGTGATCTCGACATCCCTTGGCAGCGTGCCAGAACCCTACTATATCGACTCGATAGCGATCGCCGCGTTCGGAGCTGTCAAAAACGGCGTCGTGTTCTCCGCTTCGGCTGGGAATTCGGGCCCATACCAGGCATCCGTGACCAATGGCGCACCATGGATCATAACCGTCGGTGCAAGCACTATCGACAGGGCGTTCCCTGCGGATTTAGTGCTTGGAGATGCTCGGGTGATCACCGGATCATCGCTCTACGTCGGTAAGCCCTTCCTGGCCGGAGCACAATTCCCAATAATTTACGCGGCAGATGCGGCGGTTGGTGGAGGAGCCATTTTCAGTGAACATTGCCTGGAGGAGACTCTCGATCCCAAGCTCGTGAAAGGGAAGATCGTGGTTTGCGACATCGGCGGGGGATCATCAAGTCTCGACAAGGGGAGGGTGGTGTTGGAGGCTGGTGGGGTCGGAGTCATCGTTGCCAACACTGAACAAGTGGGTGAGGGTATGATCGCCCAGCCGTTTTTGGCACCCGGGATTGCCATCACCCACTCCGCACGTGACATGGTTTTGGAATATATAGCATCCTCCAAAAACCCACGTGCCTCTATGCGGTTCCGCGGGACCCAACTAGGGGTCAAACCAGCTCCCGTGGTCTCTTTCTTCTCCTCTCGTGGGCCCCACGTTGTGTCCCCGGATGTGCTCAAGCCTGATGTGATCGCGCCAGGTGTCGACATCTTAGCCGCCTGGGCAGATACCCCACTGCCTCTTCTACCCAATGTTACTCGGCACACCGAGTTTAACATAGCCTCAGGCACCTCGATGTCCTGCCCCCACGTGTCAGGAATGACGGCGTTGTTGAAAGGAGCACACCCGGAGTGGACCCCAGCCATGATCAAGTCAGCGATGATGACCACGGCCTATACACACGATCGCGACGAAAACCCCATAGAGGATCAAACAAACCATACATTAGCCACCGTGTGGGACATGGGTGCTGGACACGTGGATCCAGTTAAGGCCGTTGATCCTGGATTAGTGTATGATCTGGCGGAGGATGATTACATCAGATTCCTCTGCGGCAGCAATTACAGTAGCGATCAGGTCTCTCTAATCGCTGACAGGGAAGTGGACTGTCTCGTAACAGAGAAAATACACCCATGGGAGCTGAACTACCCGGCGATCGCCGTTAGTGTCAACGTATCAAGGCCATTCAAAGAGGAAATCTCTGTCCCGAGAACTGTCACACATGTTAGTAATGGTGCGTCGACCTACAGTGTCAACATTACCAATCCTAGAGGAACTGTCGTGAGTGTTAGTCCTGCAAAGATGGTGTTTGGAAAAAAGGGTGACAAAGAAAGTTACGTGGTTAAGATCTTAGCTGACAAGGCTCCACGTGGAAGGCCTGATGGTACGGTTAGTGAGTCTGGGGTGCTGACGTGGACGGATGGGAAACATGTTGCCACTTCTCCGCTTGTGGTTACTTGGGTTGATAGTGATATTAATTACTTGTTTAATTAGGAATTATCTAGATAAGGATGAGAGATTATGTAGTTGATCAAGGGAGAGATAAATTCTCTTGGTTCAATTTCAGAAAACCAGTACGTACTATCTGTAATAATTAGTCCTTAAGGACGATAATGTTTGAAAAACGAAGCTCAAAACAATATTATTATAAAGAACACAAATGCATTATCATGTTACTATGATATACGCTATTCCATTTCTGTTCCATTAATGTGGCTGAAGCTGATTAATTTCCACAAATACATGTGTTTGTGTTACGTATAGCTTAGAGTTTGTTGGTTGTCACTGTATATTGCAAATGGCCAGCATGGAATATTTTGTTAATTAGTTAGAGTAAAACAATTATAAAAAAAAAAAAAAAACTTTGTTCTCCACTTCCAGGCTAGCTACTTGATTAATCCACGTCTATATTTATTAAGCCTTAAGCACAGAAATAAAACTTTTATCGCATAAAAATTTATGGGTTAGCGCGGGTTTAAATTCATGAACTTGATAAGAAACACAAAAACACATATAAATAAAAGGTCCTAAGTTTATTAAAATTAAAAAAAAAAAGTACAGACTTTTAGACAACCTGTACAAAGAATTTAGATCTTAGAGAGAGAAGAATTTCTGTAAATGGCTTAACCAAAATTTTATCGATGAGATACATTTACAATATTTACTAATGGTCACTAATTACAGAAAGGGAAATATGTTACGAATCTTGAGAAAACAGACTTGTAATTCACGTAACTGATTGTGGATGACTTTCCTCATATTATGCCCCTCAAGATTGAGTTTCCTAAAGGACACCAATCTTGACTCGAAGATTTTGTAAGCTTTGTGAGATAATAGTTTTATCAAATCGTCGCCTTGTTGATTATTGAAATTGACATGATTTACACGCGGTTGGGCACTTTGTACTTTATCCTGGACGAAATGAAAATCAATCGCAATACACTTCATGCGCGAGTGAAAAACAAGATTGGACCTGATATTCTGCCTTAGTAGAAGACCGAGTCACAAACCTTTGCTTTTTAAAACTCTAAGACATTGCATTAGAACCCAAAAAAGCAACAAAACCGCTGGTACAATCATCAAGACTACCGGCCCAAGTTGCATCAGAGAACGCATAAAGAGAAGGCGAATCCTATTGAAGATGAAGGCCATGATGTATAATGCTATGGAAATTTCGCAATAAACGCTTGAAGGCAAACCAATGACTAGAGATAGGACGATATATGAATTGAGAAAGTTTATTCACAGTAACGGATATATCGAGCCTTGTGAGATTAAGGTGTTTGGTATAGTGGTTAGAATTATTAACTAGAATTGCAAACACTATAGTATGTGAGAGCTTTTATACTGTAGCAAATTTTTTCCTATAATTACTGCACATGTGAGGGTTTTACGCTGTTTTTAACTAAAAAGTTGATTAGAATCAACTTTGTCAAACAGGCTTTAATGGAGCGGTATTCAGTGGCATCAGCGAGGGAGGTTCCATTAAGCAACATAGGCACACTGCTTGGAGACATAGGGATGGAGACGTCATTGGCATTTAACATCTTGGCTTCAATGAGATGATCCTGAAAATATTTGTGTTGTGACAGGAGTAGGCCAATAGACATAGGGATGACCTTTACACCAAGAAAATAGGACAATATGCCAAGACCTTTGATTGAGAATTTGGAAGCCAATTGAGTGACTGTTCAGCGTTCTATGGTAGAATCATTGCCTGTAATAATAATATCATCTACAGATATATACTAATTAATACAAGGATAATGAAGTGCACTTGTTTGAAAATAAATAATGAGATATCCGACAGGGAATTCACAAACCCGTTAGATATTAAGAATTGCTTCAATTCATGGTACCATGCACGAGGAGCTTTTTTGAGACCATATAGGGCCTTTTCGAGATGACAAACATGAGTTGGCTGAGTAGGATCAACAAACCTCGGTGGTTGGCTCATAAACGCATTCTCTTGAAGATGACCGTCCAAAAATGCATTATTTATGTCAAGTTGATGTAATGACCGTCAAAATGTAACGACAATACTGAGAATAAGGTGCACTGTTAAACATAAACAAAAACACCCACTCACAAAGATATTGGACCACTGCACTTAACAAGTTGACTTTTTAAAAAGAAACCCATATCCTTAAAAAGTCTAAATTCAATCATGGTATTTAGGGGTGTTTATAGAATATGTCAATTCATTCAAACTAATCTAACCGAGTGATTGACTTAGATCATGAAAATACGGATTGATTTTGGATTAGGGTTTTTCTAATTTGATAAGTATAAATTTGATTATGAATTAAGTATCTCCTAATTTATGTAATTTGTGAATTTAAACTGTATATATTGTATAAATTATACATACATATACATATGTATACACACACAAAATTTTAATAAACTCAGTTAACTTATATTTCTATGGTAGTATATCCAAAGTTTATATGCTTTAAAAAAGGTTAACCCAATTACAAAGACCAACATTATTTACTCATGGGTTATAATGTTCATGGACCAAAATTTATATGCTCAAAATCTTTGGTTTTTGGATTGGATAGGAGTGTTCATGGATTGATTTTAAATTGAGATTTTTTCAAACTGTGATGTATGGATCGGATTAGAGATTGACATCCAAGCCATATAATCCTACTTGTGAATCAAGACCTAGCCAGCTCAAACGAGTGACTCAATCCATCCGATATATAATTGATAACTCCATAGAGAGCACCATCTTATGAGGCATGTAAAGAGTAAAAGAAACCCCAGTCCCACATTATTATAATATAATAACAAACACTAACTTATGAGGATATTAGGCCTCTCAACAAACACCTTTAGTGTCAAAGTTTGAAGTAATTCTTTTCAATTAGATTCTTAATT
Source organism: Artocarpus hirsutus (assembly GCA_946598075.1). NCBI lineage: Eukaryota > Viridiplantae > Streptophyta > Magnoliopsida > Rosales > Moraceae > Artocarpus > Artocarpus hirsutus. Next base: position 54,383 of record CAMOHE010054105.1, on the reverse strand, counting down.
CTTTAGGTAAAGATCAAGAAAATTTGTTGACTAACATTTTGCATCTAGTTGGAAAAATTTATTGACAACAAATTCTCTAAATTCATCCAATAGCAACTCTTCAAGTCAAAGGGTTAAAGTGCATTTTAGTGCTATAAAAAATAGTACCTGAATCTCAATAGGATAGTCAGAAATACCTTGGAAACATATATGGCTAATCAGAGACTTTAAATTGTCAACCAGCCAAAAGAATATATCAGAACAAATTAAACTTTAAATGGTCAATCAGCCAAAAGAATATAATATTTCAACCATTACATCATTCTCAAAAGAGAAGCAAAAGCTTTTTCTAGTATTAGAAGTTTTTATCCAGTAAAAGCGTAAAATGTTGAGACTAAACCAATAAAATCTTCTGATTACTCTTCCCTCTTTTATGTTAATTAATTAGAGACCAAGGTTTGGACTATGGATAAGAAAGTAACTAAAGGCATCATTTGTTTAGTAAATAATTTTTTTCTAAATAAAAAAGGGAAAAAAGTTTTAATACTACAACAATTATCTTTCTTCCAAAAATAGACTAAACCGATAAAAACAATATCTCTAATTCTTTCATGGCTACCTGAATCCATTGCAACCAGTTAACCTTACAAAGAGAAATAAAAATTAAAGATAAATTACTCTGGTAGTCCTTAACTTTTCATGAAAGTGAACATTTGGTCCTTGAATCTTTTTTTTTTTATTGAACCGATCCTAACCTTTGGTTTTAATTGCTGAATGAACAATTTCATTGTTAAACCGTTAATTTTGGACATAAAAAATTGTTAGACCTTTTTAATTAAAATTACTATAGTACCCTTCAAAATAATTGATACATTAAAAACTTAATAAAGATTAAAACAAAAATTTAGCACGGTTAGTGAATCTGGAGTGCTGACGTGGATGGATGGGAAACATCATGTCACTTCTCCTCTTGTGGTTACTTGGGTTGATTAGTGGTATTAATTACTTGTTTAATTAGGAATTATCTCGATCAGGATGAGAGATTATAGTTGATCAAGAGAGATAAATTCTCTTGGTTCAAGTTCAGAAAATCTGTACGTAAAATGTAATCATTAGTCTTTAAGGGCGATAATGTTTGAACAACGAAGCTCCAAACAATATTATTGTAAAGAATACAAATGCATTATTATATTATTATGATCTACGCTATGATCCATTTCTTTTTCAGTGATGTATGGCTGAAACTGATTGATTACCACAAAAACATGTATTTTTGTAGCTTAGAGTTTGTTGGTTGTCACTGCATATCGTGAATGACCAGAATGGAATTTTTTGTTACGTTAAAAGTAAAACTATAAAATGCTCATACTATTACAATAAAAAACATTGATCTTCACTTCCTGCCTAACTACTTGATTAATCCACATCCATATTTATTAAGCCTTACGCATAGAAATAAAACTTTTTTCGCATAAAAACTTAAGGATTAATACGGTCATAATTCATGAGCTTGATAAGAAATAATACAATGTAGAAAACAATCACTCGATCAAAGATACGCATTGGGATGAGAATATATAATAGAATACATCACTACAAAAAATTAAATTTTTAATCATAATAATTTTTAGTAAAATTTTTAGTCACAAAATATACATAATCGTTATTGGAACCAACAACTATTATACACAAATAATACTAGATCGAGATCTTAACGAACAGCAGATCTTAACGGGATGTGATCCAAAAATATACTAGATGGAGCTACCACAATGAAGGATCCTAGACAGGTACGTACTTAAGCTTCGAAGAACACTAGTTGTTGTTTATAATAGATGTCTGTTCTTTGAAATATGATAATTGACTTTTCGTAATCCACATACAACGTAGTCATGATTGTTGGCCTGCATTTCATGCTTAAAACAAGTTCAAGCCAACAAATGGGTAGCGCAAATACGTATTTTTCAACAAGTATTCAGTGAGTTGTGATGTCAATGCCTTGAGGGAAAATTTGTATTGTTTTATCATAATGATGGATTGTTTATTGTAATGAATATATAATTAGAAATAGTAGTTGGTAATTCAACAACAAGAATGTATTCATATCATTTTTTTATCACAATGACAGATTCATTGTTATAATAAAGATCGATACAATAGATCTAGCATTTGAAAATTCACAAAAACATATTATATCATTTACAAAAAATAGATACATAAAGGAACAAAAAATATATGTTCAAAACAACAATTATATGTTATCATTATGACAAAGAAATATGCGTTAGGAATATATATAAATAATATTAAAACTTTACATCATATATTAATATAGAATTAAACGAATAAGCATTTGAAAAGAATTTCCTAGTGAAAAAAAAAAATCACTAAACCAAAGAAAAGTGATCATTTAATTGCAATCAAATAGAAAGTCATATAATACAAAAATTATCCACGTGAATAAATGAAAATCAAGTATTTATTAAGATCAAATTCTGGATAGTTATAATGACGTGAATAAATGAGGGCTATTAAGTAAAAGTAGAAGACAGTTGAAAACGCATTGATTCATATACAACTCAGCGTATGCTTGATTCATAAAGTCAACATGATCACATAATGGATCAATATGGAAACATATGATTATATCAAAAAATTAAAAAAAAAGGCCCCAAAAGAGGAAAGAGGGTATAATGGGCATTCTAAATCATCCAAAATTTAAAAATTAAACAGTATTATAATATTATTTAAAAGTAGACAATTTTAAACTCACGAAGCTTAAAATAGGTGCTTCGTGTAAATACTTCAACGTAAAAACAAACAACATTTTATAGAGACATTGGGCTAATCGACTTAACATATGATCAACTTACAAGAATGTATCACCTTATTAAAAATATCCTTCAACATATCACTTATTAAAACTATCCATTTATTTATAATTAGAGATTTATGAAAAGACCAAGTTATTATTCCTCTTAAAATAGAACCTATTAGGTTCCATCTCAAAACCTATCAGGTTTCATCGTAGAACCCACTAGGTTTCACTATGGAACCTGCTAGAACCCGTCTTCGGTCGTCAGAGTGGGAACTAGATTATAACCTGACAAGTTTCAACTTAGAACCTACTAGATTGTAACTTATTTTTTTTAAAACAAATAAGAGCCAACTGCTTCCAGTCGTCGGTGCGGATGTCGGGTTATAACCTACCAGGTTCTAACTTGGAACCTACCAGATTCCAACATATTTTTTTTACCTACTAGATTCCGTCTCGAACTTGCTAGATCAGCGAGGTTTTGTCCTCAAACTAGTCAGAACCCGCCAAATTTGATCTTATAGGGTGTTTGGAAGGGTCGTAGGAACCGTTGGTTAGAACCACTTTTACTGTAGCATGTGAGAGTTTTATATTGTAGTAGTTTTTTTATCGTTACTATAGCATGTGAGAGCTTTACACTGTTGGTGAAAACTGTGGTTCCCACCACTCAGCCAAACACACCGTGTTAGAACCCGTCAGGTTCCAACACGAAACTCGTCAAATTTTGTCTAAAAAATTGCTAGAACCGCTAGACTTTGTCTCGAAACCCGCCAGATTCTAAATGAAAAAAGAAAGTAGAGCAAGCAAAAAATAGAAATCTCATATCTAATTTCAAATTCAAACCACGTCATATAATCTGTTGATGATGCACCAAATTAATCCAACAAAACCAAAATACCACAAATTTATATCCAAGTTGACTATTTAACTTTGTTGTAAACCATTCACTCCAATACTAGAATACACCATTCTGTTCAACAGAGGAAAATAACTACACTACTAAAATTGCTATATAACTTACAATCATCATTTTCTCCTACAAAATAAAAAAAAAAAAAACACAAAGCAACAAACATAAAGAAAAAACACAAAGCAACAAACACATCATTCTTTCCTATCGTAATTAATCTCTCGTTGACAAGTTATCAAACACTTCATGCGAATTGAAGGAGACTAGTTTATAAAAACAAAAAAAACTGTTTGAATAAAGCGAAACCTTATATATTTAGTTTGGTTTATTTGCATCTTTTATACACTTTGTTGCCATTTCAACGAGAAAAACAAAAAAAAAAACCCTTTATCGCTATGTGACATCAATTACTGCACTAAATTCCCTTTGGAGGATATGTGAGCGGACCACGTTCAATCGAATAAGATGCGGGATGTGAATGAAAAAAAGAAATGAAAAGGGTAGACGTGCGCGCGTGCATGTCAACGAAGAGCGGAGAGTTTTGTAAATATTTTGTTTGGTAAATAGATTTGAATTAATGATTTGATTTTAGTTATATGATTTGAATTGTTATTCAAATCGATATTTAGATGTGCAATTAATTTTTAATTTGAATATGAAATAAAATTAAATTTGTATTTAGAAAAATAGTAAAAATAGTTTTTTGATTTATTAACAAATCTAATAAAATCTTAATATTAATAATATTAAAAAATATGCAATATGAATTTTAATTTATTATTCTCGAACACAATAAAAAAAATATCATCTCAATTGCATGAAGAAGTTATGATTTTTTTCTTAAATAAAAGAGAAAATTTTAACTTTTTACTATAAAAAATCTAAGTATAAAAAATTTAAAAAAAGTCTAAACAATTCTTTATATATATCTAATTATAATTATTAAACAAATAAACACATATTTAAAAAATTTTGATACTTAAATTTAAATTTTAACCCATTAGATCTAAATAATACAGAAACCAAAAGAGCACCAAATTCCACCTTATTGATTAGCGAAAGTAAAAATTCCTATTCTATTGAAAATTCTGCAACTCGTTTTATTATATACGTGGCGCTGCCTGGCTGATGCGGAGTTGAGCGAGCTCTCCAAATGCGTAGCCGAACGCCAGTCCTCCCCGCCTAAACCCTAGTATGAGCAAAACCCCTCCGGGCTGAACAAAATCGCCAAGAATTCTTGGGAGGTCAAAAATGGCGAGTTCAGAAGCAAAGATTAGAGAGAAACGAACGGAGAAGAACAGGAAGAGAAAGCAAAAGAGTAACGAAAAACACGAACACTCTCTGAAGAAGCACCGGATTAGTTCCCCTGAGCAAGAAAATGAAACACACAAAGTGGAAGAAGAAGAAGCTGCGAAATCCCAACAGCTAATACTGAGTACGAAATTCGACCAAGGTTTTCCATGGAGGAATTTGGAGTTGATTTTATCAATCCAGAACAAAGAACTTGATCTTCAAAAGTTAGCCTCTCCTCTTCTCTCGTCCTTTTTCCTTAAGCTTGTTTGAATGTGCATAAAATTTGCGATTAATTGATAAAGTTCGAGACTTTGAATGTTAAATTTTGTTTTCGAACGTAAGAATTCCAAAATACGAGGTTGAAATGCTCAGTTACGTTCTGGTACTAATTTGATTCCTCTTTGATTCGAATGTTAATGTCATTGAACCTGAAAGCTTATGCTTGTTTCGTAAATTTTTCATAATTTTTTTATTCCTGTAATTAGGATCGTTAAGCGTTTTTTGACAAATGAGGGAACTCTAATGCAGGAAGGTGGAGCTAGCTTTTGATTTTGTGAGATCAAAAGTGGGAGAAGGCCATGGTGATGGTCAGGATTATGAGACGGTGAAGACGTCCCGTGTGGTGATTTTTCTTAATGATTGGGTTCAGTCTTTGTTAATTCCCTCAGGAATGAGAATTAAGAGGGATAGGGAGAAAACAAGTATTCAAGTTTTTGAGACATCTTTGGACTTAAGATGCTGGAAGATTTTCAAATTCTGCTTGGCGGAGTCTCTGAAGTCAAAAATTTCTTTGAGTTTTTCAAGAAATCTTTTGCCTTCTATTGGTTTTATAGCCAAACACACATTGTCCCAGCTGAACAATACGCCTTCTTGTTCTGCAGAATTGTGTTTGGATGGGCTTGAGTTGCAAAAAACTGTTATTGATTGTATCACTTTAGTATTCTCAAGCTATGGTGGTTTGTCAAATGAAAATTTGGACCTTTGGCTTTCAACTATTGTTGCAGTGCTGGAGCTTGTTTACAAAGTATATGCCGAGGATCTTGCCAATGGCAGTGTAGGTGTATATGTCCTGCAGCTCTCGTGCTCTGTATTTGAGCCATTTGCCAAGTTTTTAAGGGCACACCCTACTAAGAAAAATGGATTTCATGACTTCATCGATAAGCTTCTTGAGCCTCTGTTGCATCTTTTGGGCATTTTGCATCATCAAATTGATGGAGGTCTTGCTGATGGAAAAAGAAATTTGTTGAAGCTAGTTGAAGATGTCTTGTCTCATGGGTTGTTTCATCCTGTACACATTGAAGGATTTTTGAGCTTACATAGCACTGAAAAGTATGTTTCTGAGAATAAAAAAGACTCGAAAACAATCATTAAGAGTTACCACAGACACTTGTTTGCCAAACTGGAAGCGATTGTGGCTACAAAGAAGGAAGTGGCAACATGTAGCATTGGAAAATTGCTTTGTTTGCTTGCTGCTCGACTTAGAAACCTGAAAGGAGCTCTAGTGATGTCCGAAAGCGCTAAGATGACAGTGAAAACTGATTCTGGACAGTCAGAGAAGAGTTATTTCTCAACTTATTTAACTGCAGACAGACGGAAGTCTCTTTTTGATTTTTTTGTATTAGTTATGGAGCCTCTTTTGCTTGAGATTAATGGCTACCTTGAACACAAACATGACAAGGGAAATATATTGTTGGATGCCCGTTGCACGCTTAAATCTATTAACAGTTTGCTTGCTGGCTTTAAGCATGAAAAGGTTTACTTAAGAACAGAGGACGCTTTAGAAGGAGCTTTTCTTACTTTCTTGAAGAAAATTTACGATACGATTACGTCACTGTCCTCCACTTTAATCAAGTCCTCAAAGCTTTATGTGGATAACAGGAAACAGATGGAGATGTTAGCTCTATTAGCAGAGGAGGTAATTGTTGCTCTTGGTTTTCTTTTGGAGATCGAATACGACGTTATGGGGAATGATTTGACGAGCCTTTGGCTTATGATGCTTTCTCACTTGACACTAGGGCTTTCTTTGGTCGATGAGCCAAAACGGTCTTCATTATTTCATAAAATATCATCCCTTGGTGGGCAATTGTTTAATCTTTATAGTCAACTCCGTCAGGTTGGTAATAGATCTTCCCAACTCTTTTCTTCACTTCTCTCTACAGTAGATCATTTAATTCAACCTTACTTTGAAGCTCTTTTTTTTGTTTTGTCAAGTGCCATACATTACTTCGAATCCCTTTTTTTTTTTTTGTTAAGATTAAGAAATGTGTCCTTTTGCTTACCGTAATTAAACTAATGCAGGTAAATAATGCTGTTTTCTCATTGTGTGAAGCAGTAAGGCTCTTGATTTTGCATGATGGTGATGTTGAGGTGAAGTACACTAGATTCTTAACTCCTTTACATGGCAAAGCTCATGCGAAAGCAGTTGCCATACTAATATGTCGTCAAGAGTTTAAACTTGCCATTCATAAAGCTATTAGATCGATACCAGAAGGACAAGCAAGTGCGTGTCTTCAACAGTTGATTTTGGATATATCAGAGTCTCTCAAATGGATGAAAGTTAGAAATTTAGTTGCCGATGAAAGCAATTTTGCAAAACTGGATGCTGGACATACATTTTTTATGCAAGCTGAGCTCTTGGGACGAGGGTTGTCTGAAGTGTATGCAATGGTGTTGACCTCACTGACTGTTACAACTGGTAATAGTATCCTAGTAGGAGTGTCGATGAAGGACTTGATAACTCTACTGTGTCCTCACATGAGTGCTCTAGTTGGATTACAGCCAGATGCTGTCAACAAGTTCCTCTTTTCTGTAACAGGAAAATATTTTGACAATGAGGTGACTGGAAACAAAAATGATTTGCCGAGTTTTAGATTTTCAACTCGTTGGGTCTTTTTGTTCTTCTTTCAGCTGTACATGTCCTGTAGAATCTTATACAGGGAAGCAGCTAGCCTTATGCCTCCAGACACATCAAAGAAGATGTCGGCAGCAATGGGGGATTCCTTCATGGGATTCTCTGGTGGAGATTTGATGCAGAGGACTGATTGGAAAAACGATGGCTATTTTTCTTCATTTGTACAACCTTCAGCTTCTCTTCTTATTGTCATTCAAGCTGTTTCAAACACCTATATTCAGGATAGTGCTACCGATTGTTCTCCTTTGATTTATATAATGCATGCTATGGCTATTCAGAGGCTTGTTGATTTGAACAGGCAGATAAAATCCTTTGAGTACCTGCTGCAAAATAATGATAATTTGGTTCAAATTAGTTTGGTTGATGATGCTGACTTGTCACATTATCATAAAAAGAACAAAAAACTGAAAAGGCACGTTTCAATTTTGAGGCAAGAGGCAGAAGGACTTGCTGGTTTCATGATGGAGTATCTACCATCAGTGTCTAAGAATCAGCAGCCAATTTTCTCTCCAGACGAGACAACTTCTAAGGAAGCATATGCTCATGAAAGTGATGAATGGGATTTTTGCGTTTCATCTGTTAACAAGAAGTCATTGACTACCGCAGTTTGGTGGATTCTTTGCCAAAATATTGATATTTGGTCAATACATGCCGCTAAAAAGAAATTGAAGATGTTTCTTTCTCTTTTGATCCATACTTCCATTCCTGACGAGGGAAGCAGTTTTGAGCCGGTTAAAAAGAACCACAGCCATGAAACCAACCAACTGAATAAGGTCACTATGCAGCAAATCTCATTAGAACTATTCGAAAATTCTATTCTGTATGAACAAAAAGTAAGCTTTTTCCCTCTACCCTCTTCCTCAATGCTTCTTATTGCTCATTACTCCTTTTGTTTATTTTCTCGTCTCCAATGGATTAAGTCCTTTTCATTTTGAGTTTAAAAGAAAATTTTTCCTTCCCAACTCCTGATTATTCATCCTCTCTCTTGCACTAGTTTGTCCGCAGATATTTGGCCTCGAGTTTCTGCCGTGCGTTGGAGAAATCTGCATTACCATTTATTAGTAGCTCATCTGCTAATGTTGATTTTAAGTCATCACCTAACTGGCTGGAGGTTTTAAGTGATTTAGAAAACTCCGTAACAGTTGTTTCCAGAAACAAAAACGTCATGCATGATTATCTTTCAGCTGCAAAACAAGTTACCTCTTCTAGTGGCAAGCATCACACGGAAAATGACAAGGAACCAAAGGCCTTATTGTTAACCAATATGGAAGTTACAGCTTCTCAGAATTTGCTGAGTCTTTTGGCTTGGATTCCAAAAGGATATTTCAGTTCAAGATCCTTTTCACTTTTATTGACATCGATTCTCAACCTTGAAAGGTGTGTTCTCTGTCCCTACCTAAATGATTTTTTCACATGATATGTGTCCATCGTTCTCCAACCTAAATAGTTAATTTGACGTCAGAGTAGTTTCCCTAATTACCTGTTGTATTTTGTTTGCGTTGCTTCTTTTAATCAGATATGATGAGACAAGGATTACTTGTTTTTTTGGCCAAAAATACTTGCATGGCTTAAAAGACAGAATTAGTTTAGCTATATTTTCAGCAAACTGTACGATTGATGTATGTGATATGCAAATCATTTGTTCAGAGCATAATCTTGCATACTTTTTGATTATATATTTGTACTGATATTCATATTCCTACCTATTTCAGGCTTGTTATTGGCAGCTTATTAAATTATGAGGGTACTTCAAACTTACATAATGGTCACGAGCTCCTCAGATTGTTCTTGTATTGCCGGAAAGTCTTGAAATATATTATTATGGCTTCTTCCGAGGAAAAGACAGAAGCTAGTCAAACCTCACTTAGTCGAATGTACTCTGGAAAATCTCTCTGTGTTATGTGGCTGTTCAAGTCATTGTACGCTGTTGTTGGTGTTCAAGAGTTGCTTTCCAAAGATAGTGATACTCCCGTTGATGATACCATCTTTTCCTTATTGGATCACACGTTATATGCATTCCTGACATTGAACAAATATCATTTTAACTATGTTGTTCGTTTCGTTAAAAATGGTCAGAAGTCTTGTAATGAGCAACATAATGCTGAAGCGGACAGTGAACAGAGTGGTTTAATAGAATCTGGGCAATGCTTGAGTTCTTGTAGCTATATTGAAGCCTGGAATAGTATGCTTCATATTGCTAAGAGTTTGAGGGAAAAGATGCAAAGCTTGCTTCTCCCATTGAAGGATGCCCTTTATGATGAAAATGCAGGTGTTCTTATCAGTGTTGTAAACCTGAATATGTTCACCTCCTTGATGTCTTGCTTTAGTGGGTTCTTATGGGGCCTGGCATCTGTTCTGAAGGAAACAGACATGAGAAGTGCTGATCATAAAGTAATATTATCATGGTGGAAAGAAAAATGTCACACTGAAATTAACCTTTGTATAAATGTTTTTGAAGAATTTTCCTGTCTACTGTTAGGAAAGATGCTTTTAGATGATGCTCAATGTATCCGAAAGGCAGACGAGAACAAATATCTATTGGGTGCAGACCAGAAGGCTGATGTTTCTTGTGGTAAGCAACAGGATAGTACTCGAGATGGATTGACCTGCTCAGCATCATCTGACAGCCATGATGATTTTGGAACTGAAGGTGTATCTAAGAAAGGATTCCAGTCAGTAGGTTCAAACTCGGCTGATTTTCTTACTGCAATTGATTCACTTGATCACCTACATTTGAACAAGCCTTTCTTAAGGGACTTGCTTAAAGGTGATTGTCCTGAAGCAGCATTTCTACTCAGACAGTTACTAATTTCTTCTTCAGCTATTTTGAGGTTAAATTTGCATGTCAATTGTGCAAATTTGTCTGCAAAGTTAATGCAAACGTTTACCGGCATTTCACATATCTTGTTATCAGAATTAGTAGACATGAATGTCCCACAACCCTTGTCTTTTGTTTGGGTGGATGGCATTGTAAAGTATCTGGAAGAATTAGGGAATCATTTTCCACTGACTGATCCCATCTTGTCCAGAGATCTTTATGTCAAAATGGTAGAGCTCCAGTTATGGACTATAGGAAAATGCATAGCTTTGCAAGGAAAAAGAGCCACTCTTGCATCTCATGAGACAGAGTCCAACACCAAATTGCTTCATGGTCATTTAGGACTCTCTCAAGCATCTCTTCCTTGCGAGCCACGTGGTTTGGATGAATTTAAGTCTAGGGTGAGGTTGTCGTTCACAGTGTTTGTAAAAAAACCATCAGAGTTGCATCTGTTGTCAGCAATACAAGCTATAGAAAGGGCATTAGTTGGTGTAAGGGGAAGGTGCACAGTGAATTATGACATAGAGACAGGAAGTTCAAATGGCGGAAGAGTTTCCTCAATTGTTGCTGCTGGTCTTGACTGTTTGGATTTGGTTCTAGAATTTGTTTCAGGTATGAACTATGGAAAAACGTTTGCCATCAGCACTGTTTCCACTTAGGAATTTCTTTTCGTAGGTCTAACGTATGGATCTATCCTAGTCATCTTATAACTTACAAGATATGTTCTTCTAGTCAACTATTAGTTAGGGAAGATACACACACAACCAAATATTATAGCCGTTGCCCTAAACACGAACATGTTATTGCAACTTTATTTTCAGCTTATGTGCATGGATTTAAGTGCATATTAACTTAGTTTCTTCTAACCATTGATTTGCTTTTCAGGTCGCAAGCGTTTGAGTGTGGTTAAAAGACACATTCAGAGCTTAATTGCTCGTGTCTTCAACATAATTCTACATTTGCAGAGTCCATTAATATTTTATGAGAGATTGATAGGTGATACTTATCCGGATCCAGGAGCAGTTATTCTTATGTGTGTCGAGGTACTGATTAGAATTTCCGGCAAACACGCTTTATTCCAAATGGAGGCTTGGCATGTAGCACAATCTTTGCGTATACCTGGAGCACTCTTCCAATATTTCCATCAGCTTAAACCACCCATTCAGTATAATTCTTCCACCATTCAAATTAACCAAACCTCTGATCCGGTAGGAGGTATGCAATTTTGTGGTGTAGATAGGCGATTCACAATTGATCTATTTGCTGCGTGCTGCCGGTTATTATATAATGTCCTTAAGCATCACAAGAGGTACTTTCTTTTCTTAACTATCCCAATTACTGCTTTATGGCATTGGATACTTTAATTTTTATTTGTTATTACTTTCTTCACATTTACGGTTTGCTTGTTTTTTTCTTTCCCAAACAAAATGACCAATGTATAATTGCTTGTGAATGGCTTGTATTTTCTAGTGAATGCAAGCGGTGCATTGCTCTACTGGAAGCTTCTGTTTCTGTTCTTCTTCATTGTCTAGAGACGATGGATTCTGATTTAGTGGTCAGAAATAGTTATTTTGCATTGAAAGTGGATGAGGGAGTAAAATGTGCTTATTGTCTACGAAGAATTTATGAAGAGGTGAGTGTGGTTTTTATTAATAAGAATGCATGATTATGAGATGGATCCATATATACCAATCTTCATTAATGCTCAATGACTGTGATCTTTAGTTTAGTTTCTACTCGTGCATGGTCAGTATATCTTCTTTAGGAGTTCTACGTTGGTGTTCTTAACACGGTTGTTAAGATGGCAAAAAGCTCCGAATTCCGTCGTCTTAAAAATTAAGTTTCAGATTACAGTTTGTTTATTTGTCTTTGGCTATAGTCAATTGGTAACCTTTAATGGTACTGGCTTAGACCATCCAATTGACTCCTAAAACGAAAGATAAACGTACTGAGGCATGCATACTTGATAAATCATTGGGCTTTAATGGTTGCCTTATGTAGGAGTTGACTTTTCTTACTCTGTCTACATTTTTGCAGATAAGACATCAGAAAGATGTCTTGGGCCGGTATTGTTCTCAGTTCTTATCTACGTATATATGGGTTTACTCAGGCTATGGCCCCCTTAAAACTGGCATCAAGAGGTAATTTCTATATTCGTCTTTAACACTTCCTTTTCCCCTGTTGTATAGTTTGCTTTACAAATATTCATACAAAACAGAGGAAAAAAAAGGTTGCCATACTAGCGCGTAGCTCTTGATTTCTAAACCAATCACCCTGCTAGTCCAATTGGATTGTCTGTTCATATCTCTATTTCATGTCTTTAACAACAGTACATGTGAATCTGAACTATAACTGATTGATATGCAGGGAAATAGACGAAGCGTTAAGACCGGGAGTATACGCTTTGATAGATGCTTGCTCAGCCGAGGATCTTCAACATCTTCATACTGTTTTTGGAGGTAAGCAACTCAACACATCAAAACTGAAGTTCAAGTTCGTTGGGAAATCATGATGGTCTCAATTTTTTTTTTTCTCAATTCTGTAGAGGGACCATGTAGAAACACTCTGGCAAGTCTGCAGCATGATTATAAACTCAATTTTCAGTATGAAGGGAAAGTCTAAGACATTAATCCTATTCCTCTGTGGGGTTATAGTTAAAATCATATGACTGTGACCACGAAGCTAATAACATGTTATCTATGTACATACAATTTTGCAAAGATAACATGCCCTTGTTCCTCAAGCCAAGTAAGAGATGGAGCAGCTGTTCGTCAATGCATCATGCAATGCCATTGATTTCCAAGCGGTATAGCATTTGCAAAGCGGTATTATTTTCATTTAGCTGCTTTGCAGGCTTTTTTTTTTTTTTTTCAGGGGAGTCTATTTTATTGTTCAGCCGTTCCCATGTATTTCCCAAAAAAAAAAAAGAAGAAGAAAATCCGGTAATTGAGGTATGCATATTTTATTGCAAAGCGGGAAAACGCTGTTGTCTAGATCTTTAAAGTTACATGGCTTCTCCGTTAAAGGGCAAGCTTGCAAAATTACTTTTGTCTTTTGAAGTTTATTTTTCCCGTCGACTAGATGCTTGTTTGAATTTCTACTAACTGGTACATGCTGTCTTTGTTTTATTTAACTCTCGCATATAATGTCATCCATTTCTGTCAAACTGATGTGTCGCTAGAACGTTAGTTCTTTTTACTTCCCATAGTGATTGAATACTCAAGACAAAGGAGATATCTATTTGTAGCTTTGTTTGGAAGAGTATTCCAACTACATGGTTGTAAACGCAAGAGTGTAAAGCTCTCAAGTATTATAGTATAAAGCTAAAATTTATTATAGTGTACAACCCTTATATGCTATTGTATGTAGTCTTAAACTACATAGTTTCAACCACTCTCTCAAATAGCCTAAACAATATGTATTAAACTACATAGTTTCAACCACTCTCTCAAATAGCCTAAACAATATGTATTGCTCAAGTAGATGAAAAAACATTGCGTTGAATGAAATTTCTAGATTCATTCATCGAGTCCTAAAGAATAAAAGTGAATTAAAAGACTAAATCTAAAAGTGTTTTCGCATCTAGCTATTGTGGTCCGGTTTTTTAGTCTTTTTGTCACTCCCAGAATTCCTTTTACTTTATTCCTTCGTGGTCTGTTATGGCTATTTCTTGTGCCTATTAATGGTCCACTGCTTCGTCTTCTAGCTTGTAAGAAAGCACTGGCCCTATTAGTTTCTTTTCATTTGCTTTTCCTTGTCTAATGAAAGAGAGATTTCTCCTAGGCAAAAAAGAAGAGGAAAAAACGATAAGACTTACGGTTGCCTAACTGATTTTCTCAGTTCATACACATTAAAAAACGACAAATGGGTATAATAAAGTCTCTTGATGTGGGGTTGTTGTAATTAACTAAAATATTCGTACAAGAACAAGGATAATTAATAATTAAAAAAAAAAAAAGAAAAAGATAAAACTTGAAGCCGAAAGTTGTACCATCATATAGCTTTAGAATTGAGAATGCCAAGAATGCCTTCATCTCAAAAAAAAAAAAAAAAAAAAAAAAAAAAGCCATTGCTATTATTATAGGCTATTGAACCATTGGAATAAGTAAGTTTAGGAGGACAAACAGTTAAATATCACGGACGATGGATTATTTTCAAAGCTAATGGTTTGTCCCCCACAGATTTTGGCTCCATATCAAAAGGGTTATATCATTTCTTAGCTTTATTGTTAGGCGACATTATTGAACTGGTGGAAAATGGCTTTAATAGAGGACATATTTATAGTTGTGGTTGAAACAGGGATAGAAATACAACATCTGCAGTAACTAAAACTTTTTCCTCTTCTAAATCAACTAGCCTTTCAACTTGTAAAGCTCTCTTGACAAACTCACAAAAAATAAATAAATAAAAATAAAGAAGCATCTGATCAGAAGAGGAATCTGATGGGGCATTGTGCATGTAGAAGAAGGGAGAGCCCTCCTTTGTACCCAGTTTTGCTATTCTTGTTGGTGGTGGCAATTCTAATGGCCCTGCCAACTATACAGGTGGAGCCAATCAAGTTGGACATCAATTGGCCACTTTTAGTCATACCACTCTTGTTGTTGGTGCTGGTTCAATGGTTGTCATCCGTGGAGCCTTCGAGACGGCCTTGTCCAAACCCCCCACCATCTCCGGTTTGGTGTCACTGCCGAGGCAAGTACGCCTGTAAATGTGGCGGCTTCAAGTACCCGGTTCCTTATTAGCTCTTTCACTTCCAATTCCTATGCAAAATCATATATATTTATACATATAATAATTTATTGCTTCTATGGTTTGGTTTTCATGAGAATTGTCTGTGTGAAATGGAATCTGGGTTGTTTCATTTCAGGTACTATTGTAGTTAAATATCTTGTTGAAACATGTATGATGTAATATATAATATATGGTTGTTAATCAATCAATCTCTTTGGTTTAAATTGTTTTATATGATTTGTTTGGTTGCTTTGGATGAATGAGACAACATATTCAACTCAGAAGAGGAACGAAATTCTGAGAGACAAATCAGAATAAATCCCTTTAATCAATTTGCTTTATTAGAAAATCTGTTGTCTACACAGCCTACCTAGAATATGCATTCTCATCAGTTGGAATCTGATGAGATAGTCCGCCGCCATTATGAAAAATCTTCTTTTCTTAGATTATAATCTGCTATCAAGACTTTATTAATCTTATGAATCTTTTATTTGCTATCATATTTTTAATCTAAGGTTGATTCCTCAGAAAAAAGTTAAAGTCAAGTAAGTCTGACATACGGTTATCAGAAACTGGAATATTCTATGCAACAGGATGATCATGATTTTTGTACACTCTCATCCATAGGGAACAAAAACAAGAATGTTGGTCCAAGCTAGCTTGTAAGGAATCCGCCACCCTTGAATCTAAGGGGACGGCTGCTTTAGAAGTTTTGATCTTCTTTTTTCCTTTTTCTTTTCATCCAAAGATAAGAAAATTATAGCCTAGAAGGATAAATTAGTCCCTTATCATTTCCTTTAAATTTTATAGTCATGGATGTAATGGAGGTGGGATTGGGCTCAAATTTTTGGTATGATTTGACAGACTCTTCCTTGAGATGTTCTGCTCCATTTCTTCCTTTGAGAAGCTTGACTTCTAACAAACCATGTGTCGGTGTGTTGTTGGGCGGCTTCTTTTTTTCTCAAAAAAAAAAAAAAAAAAGCTCAGCATCGTGAGGAAATATCCACAACCATATTTCACTACACCATAAAAAATTATCAAAGTAAATTTTTATCTAAGTATTACCCAAGTAGAATCAATAATCACCAACATGAAATACTTGTAACTTGAAAGAGTTGAAATTTTCTTTTTCTTTGGTAATCTAATGGCTAAAATCCTCTTACATTATCGTAGTTTAGGTAGAGCAACAGATATTTTACCAGCAGCAAAGAGGCAGCCAATCACAAAGCCACTGCTATCATTTATCCATCACGGTAAGGTGGCCCAATCATCAGCTCAATTATTGTCCACATTTCAATAGTTTTCTTTTTCTTTTTCTTTTCTCCTTTATTTGCAAATTTCACCTCCAATGGGGTTGTAGTTATCTGAATCATCCTTTTCTTTTTTTCCAAAAAAGAAATAAAAAAAAAGTGGGGCTAAATAGATCATTTTTTTAAAGTGCAGCCACTGACATTAGACCACGGATGTTAACCATGGAAGTTGGACAAGTTTGCATATAAAAACAAGTTAGTGGAATGTGTTTGATGACGTCTCCACCTTCTTTCACAGTTTTCTGTTCATACTTTTTCTGTCCTCACTTGTTTATTTTCGCTTATGTAAATCGTAGATAGAGAAAAAAAAAAAAATTCCTACTACTTTACCGAGTAGTCGCAGTTAGAAAAAAAAAAAAAAATAGCGCCAATTAATTTTTTATTTAAATTTTATAAGAAAAAAACATTGTAACAAAAATTAGTTGAAACTATATTTTTCGAGCACCATAAATTTATGTCCATTTATAATTTAGCCTCAATGGTTAATTATAATCTAGTAAGGATGCGATGTATCTTATATCCATCATTCATTGATAATGACAACATGTTAATTTGTGTTGTATTCAGTTGCCCTTCTTTTAATTTATTCTTACCTACTCCTAGTATGTCTTCCCCTAAAATAGGCACTAACGTGTGCAAAAAATCAAATTAGCATTCAAATTTGCAAAACTCTTTTTACAAAGCAAAAATTAAAATTAAAATAAAGAACTTCCTTTTATATGGTCTATATTGGAATTCATGTGGTGGGCCCATTACTATGAAGTCACGTATAAATGCTACCCCACAAGCAATACCAAAGATTTATGAATACATCCAACTTATATAAAGATCACATCATGTTGGTTTGCCATAAATACATGTGTGATCTTGATTTCTTAAGAGCCTCTTGAACAATTAGTGCAAAAACAATGGCTTATGGAAAAAGTAGGAGCACAACCACATCTCTGTTAGAGATCTTCTCTTTAAATCCTCTACCGTACCCTGAGTTCATATCGTTATAATCATAAGCACTTTGATCTTTCTTGGCATGACATCGTACTTCTCTTACGAGTCAGCTGTGGAAAGTGCCGAGGAACAAATGAACTGAGTACTTTTTGTCGTACCTATAGTTCTTATACTAATCGTTCGTTGGCTTTCATCTATGGAAAATTCTGATAGCCTCTTTGCCATGTCACCTTGGGAGCGGCGGCAGCAGACCCACCACCGCCCTTCGGAAGGAGGCTCGCCATGGGTTGTGGCTGCTTTCATTGTGTTGTTGCTAGTTTTGTTGCAGTACCAGTCTACCTTCCACGATAGCTGGTTGATATAGTAGTATAGTACTATACAGATGTTTAAGAATATAACATATATATATATATATATGGTTGTTATTTTTGGCTTCTTGTCATGGCTTGTAAGGAGTACTATAGTTTGTTAACTATTAGAATTGGTCTTTCTTAATTTTATGTAACATATAGCTGGGGAAGAACTCCTATGGCTTTGTGCATAAAGGTTTTGT
This sequence comes from Artocarpus hirsutus, assembly GCA_946598075.1. Classification (NCBI taxonomy): domain Eukaryota; kingdom Viridiplantae; phylum Streptophyta; class Magnoliopsida; order Rosales; family Moraceae; genus Artocarpus; species Artocarpus hirsutus. The sequence continues at coordinate 36,118 of CAMOHE010054105.1, read as the reverse complement.
TTTTGTTTTGTAGTGATTAATTATATATAATACAGAATTACTTAATATTGATTTAGCATATTCGGATTTCTTTTTATGTATTGTTATAGGGTTTTAAAGGGTTGAAGCAAAGATTCCGATCTTTAGTTTAGAAAATGTTTGCATGTTTCTTAATAATGAGAATATTGCTCTTCTGCTTGCTTTGTGAATTGTGTAAAAGGGACATATGCTGGAAATTACTTATGCATGTTGAATCATAATGATATGTAGTTATGAAGCAGACTAGTGTGCCCTTTTGTTTAATTATTATTATTATTATTATTTTAGGGAATGCTTGTCCTTATATGATTACTTTGGAAATAATGATGATCCTAAATACAAGTAATCACAAACTTGGACATCAAGATAAAGGGATCCCAATAGAAAACAAAAAATAAAATTAATGAAAAAACGGCAAGCTCATGAAACATAAAAATCTAATCAGTTACAAAAAAATCAGCAGTGGATTCACAATTTTAACCACTATTTGCATATGGCATGGCGCTGATCTCATAATTGGCTCAATTTCCAGGAACCACAATTTTGCAGAGTTGATTTTATTTTGATCAAAAAAAAAAAAAAAAAAAGAGAAAAGACAAAAAGAAACTCCTTGGGTTGATAGTCGATTGAAAATCTAATATCTCTAGAATGTGCCTGTTATTACCAAAAGGCTAAAGAATCTATTTCCTTGCTGCGCTTTTTCTGTCTGGATGGGTCGAAGCCAGAATTTTGTGGCTGTTTTGACAAAGTCACGTTGTTATTGATTGTCCAAACCTACCCACCGGGCTTGTGGGTCCATCATTCATAATGCCCATATCAATCAGCAAAGCCGTGAATGCTCAGTTTTGACACATTCAAACTGTATAGTTGTATAAAGTAAGAAATGCATTGGCCAAAAAAATAAAAATAAAAAGAAAGAAAGAAAGAAAGAAAATGGCATCAGTATTTGTATAACAAACAAGTAAACTTGCAGATTAACAGGCCCCAGTTTTAAGTGAACTAAACTACATAACTAATCCAAACTCCGAAGAGGTCCAAACCACTTGGAATGAAAAGAAGACTGGTAAGAAAGCAAAACCAAGACCAGCATGACGAAAATGGCCACGCCCCATGGAGAGCCCCTGGTCATCGCCGGTTGCATTGACGTCTCCTGCTGCACGTAGCGGAGCTGAAAGTTGGACCACCAATTTGTAGAATACGAAGCCATGAAAAGCATCAACAAAACAGGCAATAAAAGAAGGAAGAGCTGGAAATTGACTGCCGTTTGTTGCAACTGAGCTTTGTAGCCAGTGTATTGAGAAAGCCACAGTAAGAGCATGACTATGGCAAAAATGGTGAGCAAATGAAATGGTGGTGGGGATACGGAGGCCATGGTCTGGCTTGTCCATCCCTGCTTCCATTCTGGACCCCTCCTCTTGGGGTAGAACCATTCCATCTTCTCTTGTTTTGTCCAATATGGTGTTTTACCAAAAGGGTTTATATAAGATGTGAAGATAAGTTTGGTATTGCCTTTTGATGATATGTGTGCTTTGCTTTGGCATATATGCTTTGAGTGAGGGATCTGCCTGACAAAGTTTCACTTTGGACTGATACCCACTCAAGTGTTTGATGCCAATTTGCAACCTTAACATGGGGATTGAGAATTGCATTTTACTCTGTTCAAGTGAATATGAAGAATCGTCGACAATTGGCACGTGGGACCAAGAGCTTCGATCAGGAAAGTTTGGCAGGTGACACGAGTCTAAGTCTAATACCAGCTGTTGTGCATTGCCAATCATGAAATCACATAAGTCAGCTCATTGACAAAAATGAGAAGACTTGAAATACCATTCACAGTATGTGCTAACAACATATCCTGTTCGGGAATTGTTTATGCCCCACAATGTTGTTCCATGGAAAAGAAATGAACTTTACTCTCTTATTTGGAGGCGATGAGAAACTTCAAAATTGATACAGAACCCATACAAATGAAACTGGTTCACAGATTTCTCATACTATTCTTCAAAATGAATTGGGTTGTCTGGTCTTATTTAGCTCTTGTAACCGAAACCACCTTCACGCATCAAGCAGCAACTTTCTTAGCCGTTACAGAGTTAACAATGGTAGCAAATTCGGGGCCCTGCACATTAATAAAAGAAAATCAATCTCCTATCATGATTACAAAAAATGAAAAATATCAAGCACTTTAACCATACAACAGTTTCAAAACATAGGTATAGAATACCTTCAAGGAAGCGCCACCTACGAGAAAACCATCAATATCCTCCTGCTTTGCGAGATCAACGCAATTGCCTCCATTTACAGACCCTGAAATGAGATTCAATATCGTTATAATCATAAGCACATTTGAAAGCATCAGAATCTTCCAGATTATCAGGAAGGCAAATTCCACGTATCAGAGTAATCTTCACACCAATAGAACGAAGTTGTTGAGAATAAACTACCTCCATATATAATCCGTGTTTTAGATGCAACTTCCGCCGACACATTATTTTTGAGCCAATCACGAACAGCTACATGTACTTCCTGAGCTTGTAGAGGAGTAGCCACCTTACCGGTTCCAATAGCCCATACGGGCTCATAAGCAATAACTATATTATCCCAACTTGGCACTGCATCTGCAAAAAATAATTACAATGTCACGGAACAACAATAAGTTATGCTCGTGACAAGAGGAATCTTTCTCTCAAATATATTCATAGATGTCTACACATGTTATACATACTGAGTACATAAATCATTCCCACAATGTCGGACAATTTAAGAGAAAAAGTAAAGACACTAAAAGCAAGAAAAGGTGCCTGCGAAAGCCTTCAATTGCTGGTAGCAAACATCAAAAGTTTTGCCTGCTTCCCTTTCTTCTAAGAGCTCCCCAATGCATGCTATTACTCCAAGACCCTCGCTCAAGGCATAACCTGCTTTCTTTCCTATAAACTGTAGGTCACAAAGGTTGAGTGACACTCTAGCAGTTAGGAGACACCATTAACTAGGATGGACAATATCTTCAGTGAGAAACCTCACATAAAGTAAATTTCTGAAAGTTTCACCTGATCATCTTCACCAATGATATGCCTTCTCTCTGAATGCCCAAGGATAACCCATTTGCAACCAATATCCTTCAGTTGTTCCACACTATGAAACAGAATACAATAATAATTTTTTCATATATAAAGTAAAATATGTAAATATCAGTGATGCTGCCTGATCGCATATTTTACAAGTGCGGATTAACATATAGGGGCGTGACACTCTCCAATTTCACCACTTAAAAAAAATTATCAAGAGAAAGAGCATCACGTACTACATTGCCACTAAACAAAGTATTCTATTATATAATAATAATAATAATAATAATAATAATAATAATAATAATAAAAGATAAAGAGAGAATGTTGTGATTAAAAAGCTGGAATGTCTTTTAACTAAAAAATAACAATAAAAATAAAAATAAAAACAAAAACAAAGCATATTTCCCCAAAACAAAGTGTAAACTAACCTAATTTCTCCTGTGAAAGCCCCACCTTTTCCAACCCAAGAGTTCTGAGAAGATATTTCTATCCGGTCTGTTAATGAGTTTTTCACCAGATCAAGGTACACAAAAGGTGGTGCTACAACAACATCTGTACACCACCAGAAAATTAATTGAGTTAATCGAAAACTAAAATAGGGAAATAGACGCTACAATAACATCTGTACGTTTCACCTAAAAAGTTAATCAATTAAGTTTAACCAAAAACTAAAATAGTGAAATAGATGCAAATAAGATTAGTGGTATCAAACTTCTACCAAATAAGGGACATTACACCTTACAGACAATTCAAATATCTCACCCCACTAAAACAATCTAAAAATCAAACATTCATTTTTATTTTTATTTTTTCACATAAATACAGCAAAGTCCAGAGGGGCGCACATACACATCTTGTATTATTTAGAGATTCTCCAATATCCACAAGCTTAGTTTTCTAATTTATTCATGAAGAACAATAGTTAAGTACAGATCATGGAGAGATACCATATATATAAATAAAACAAAATCCAAAACAAGCCAATTGCGCAGTCTAGTACCAATAGCAACAGGGTACATAGAATATAGCATCAATCTTACCAACATCACTTTCCAATTTTGCGCTGTTCAAGTCAGAGACAAGCTTGGTGATGGAATCTTTTGTGCCATTCTAAATGGGCAAAAAAAAAAAAAACCAATAAGCACAATAAAGTTAAAACGAAAGAAGTACAATGCAAATTCCATGACTAGCATATAGATTCCGCATTCCAGTCAAAGAAAAAACTATGTTTGACCTCCATGTTTAAGTCACTACTACTAAAAAGAAACATAAATATTTAACTTAATTTATAGACGCAATATGAAAAGGAAATGGGATTCACCAAATTCCAAATTAACAAAAAGATAAATAAATTCACAATTTTTACTTCAGAAGATAGGACTTACACACTTCCAATTTCCTCCGACAAAAAACTGCAAGAAAAACATGGGTGAAAATCAATCAGAAACCAGAAATAGGAGTACAAATCAATGCTTTTATTACCCAAACCATTGAATGATGACATAAACACCGTAAAATTTCTTCAAAAACTTGTATTACTTCATATTTCATAGTAAAGGCCAGTCCTTGCCAACGAATGAGTACCGAAAACAAACACGTTTACATGACTCTACTTTCTAAGAATAACTAGAACAAGGCTTATTTAGGAATCGATTTTCGTGAAGCGTTCGTTTATTAACGGACATTAATTTTTCTTCTTTACATATATTATATAATAAATATATATATATTTACTTGTCAACAAGTCAAATCCTAAGCAAAACAGAGCATTCGAAAGGACCAAAGCGCAGCCATGGAAATCTGCCTCTAAAGTATTAATCTTTTTCTCCTCTTTGCTGCATTTTCTTCAAATCACCAAAAAAAAAAAAAAAAACTTTGCCAATAGTAAATATCAGAAACATCCAAAAGCGCACAGAGAGAGAAAGAGATTGAGATTCATAAAAGAATCTTCAAACTTTGAAATAAAAGAAGAACCTTTCCGGTGCCGGCCATGGAGATGACGGCTCTGGAGGGCTTGCGAGAGGAGGAGAGGCGGAGATGGGAATGGAGGTGTTGGAAAAGCGATTGTGTGGCTGAGATTGAGTGAGAAGTCTCAAGCTTCGAGCAGGACCGTCGGAGGCCCGAGAAGTTGGGAGAGCAAGAGAGGGATGTGGGCCCGGAGAGTTGAGATGCGAGGGAAGTGGAGGTCACCGCCATAGCTGAGTCGTCTGATGAGCTTTGCCAGTAGTGATGATGATGAGTGAGACAGAGGGGAAGGAAGATTTACCTGTGGTGTTCCTTGGCGGCTTTATTGAAATACGGCAAGCGCGGCGCAGGTTAGCAAAAGTGGAGGAAATGTTTTGCTCACGCAGCTCTCTTGAGCGTTAAACACACACGCCACAACGACGCCATTTTATTTTATTTTATTTTTCTTAATAATAGTTTTTAAGGTTGCAGAAAGTTTCAGAAGATATATACAGCAGAAAAGAACAAAACATTAACCTGTGTTTGGTACGAATGAAAAGCGAAGGGAAAGAAAATAGTCGATAAATTTTAAGATAAAAATTGAGAAAGTAAAATGTTTAGTAGGAGGAAAGTTTAGGTGAAAAAGAAAATAAGGTGAAAAAAAAAATAAGTAAATCACTTAATATTTTTTTCTCTGAAAAACAAAAAAATTACTGGATGGAAAAGATTAACAAGAATGAAATGAAATTATAAAATTATTCCTTCAAACTACACGATAAACAAAAAAGTTGTAACCTACAACACTTGAGAGTGGTTAATAAGTTGTAGTTTTCGGTTATGAATACCAACAAACAAGAATAAATAACAAAATATGACCTGAAAATGCTTAGAACATGTGAATTTAACATCCTGATATATAAAAAAATGATTAGCAATATATATATACACAAACATATAACAAGAACAATTAAAATTAAAAATATTTCTTATATTATATTGCACATAATTAAATGAGTATTCCTCCATTTTGATATCACATATATTATGATAATTACGAAAAAGTGTAAATTTTGATATTTAATATGCGTATGTGTCCTAAAAAAGAGTGAAAAAATCTTGATAACTATTTAAATGTGTTTTGTTGCTGGATCTTGATTTTAGTTTAATGGAAGCGTTTTCAACCAAAAAAACATTGAAAAATAATTGTAATGACTATACTTTTTCTATTCTTTGGGTTTTACTTTCAATACCAATCAAGTAAAAGTAAATTTATTTTCTTTCTTTTCTGTCATACGAAACAACTAAAAAAAAAAAAATCTTTTATGTCCTTTTAATTTTCTATCCTTTACAATTTTCTTTTTCTTTTTATTTTCTTTCCCTCCTATCAAACAAAAGGTAAGGGTGTGACATAGCTTAACCTTTTTTTATGTTCAATTATAGTTCTTTTTTGTTATCTTGCCCCTTTAGATTCATATAAAAATAGCAAAAAAAAATTCCCCGTGATTATTGTTTTTCAAAAAGAAACTCTGTGATTGATGAAACTATCAATACTTATAATATAAAACAAAAACATATTCCAATACAAACCTTTTACATGGTATTTCAACTTTTTTTTTTTTTGTTGGATGAAACTCATTTCTATAAACATTCCAGAAGACAAATGAATAAAGAGAAGTGTATTGGACGCGCTTTAGAAGGGCGTGGGACATCAGCCATGTGTCTGAGTGATAATAATTTCCGGCAGCTTTACGATTGCAGGTGTCGTAGGTACATACTGGAACGTGGCTAGTCTGTGATCTGCACATAACGTCGTCGTTTGTTGTTTTGGTTCCCAGCAGGATAATAGCAAGGGTCTCTCTCCTGCTGCCACGTGGTTTAACGTTAAAATTCATGGTTGGATGTGAATGGAGTGGCTTGAAGCTTCAGGCAAATATGTGGTCAATGGCTCTATGTAGATTGCGGATCTTTGTATTGTCTTGAGAGCAAATAAGATATTTACCAAAATCAGGTGACTTGCTTTATGGCTCAAATATTGGCTGTCTATATAATTTACCAACAAAAGAACATAGTAGCCAAATTTATGAACTTTCGAGGCAAAGTCTTCAGTTTGAGACGATGTACAATCCGGCTCTTGTAACATTTTTTTTTTTTTATAAATTTATAACTTTTTAGTATAACATGGTAATACTAAAATAAGTTGAATATAAGGGCAAACTATTTATAAGTGTATACTTAAACAAACCAAGTAACAGAATAATGCACAAACAATTTTACAATAAAGAAGGAATAAGACATTTATTATATTTGAGAAGATGTGTTTTTCAAGGAAAAAAGAGGATTTTTTTTTTTTTTTTAATTTTCGAGGGGCGAAGAGATTGGTGTCATATTTCAAAATATCAAGAAGGTGGGATTCTTGTTTTTTGCGTACATCTTATCATTATGTTCAAAGGACATGTATACGTACTCTGTCTTTCAGCTACTGTTTTTATTTATCCATGTCATTAAGGTTTTGATGATAGGAGAATGAATTGTTGTGTTACAGAGTGTTACATATTGCACTCAACAAATAAAGATGGTATTGAAAATACCATCAGCAGAAAACGACAATAAAATAACAAAATGAAAATGACACCAATTAAAAAACGACGAGAAACTCCAAGAATAACGATGCTACAAAAGCCTTTGCAAACATATAAACGACAATGTTTAAAAACATGAAAAAAAAAAAACGAAAAACAGATAGGGCAACTACGACAATAAAAAAATTTTAAATTTTAAATGGAAAATAATTTAGTGATGACAACATCTACAATACTTCAACACACTGAAAGATATATAATAGCTGAAAACATCCCAACTAGAAAACAAAAATAAATAAATAAATTAAAACGACACAGAAATTCCAGTCAACCTCAAAATAAAAGAACGACAAAAGCATATAGACATTAAACGACGAAAACGCAAAACCAACAAGGAGATATAAAAACGACAATAACTTGTAATCACAAGCTTTTTACATTTGAAGACAAGCATGGAGTTGCTAGAAGCTCACGCACTTCCATCTAAGTTTTCAAGTTTACAATGAGCTACAAAAATATGTCGTATGCTCTGTTAATTCCTTTGCAAGTTATAAGCCTTTTTTTTTTTTTTTTTTTTTTGGGTGGGGGGG